>JALLBJ010000384.1:0-24667 GCA_036940105.1 Skeletonema potamos
AGGGGGAATACGATGAGTACGGCGATGAGGATGAGATGGGTCTCGAATCTTTTCACGAGGATGTCAGCGGAGATGGGGACTGTGATCATCTATTTGAGCAAATTTGGTTAGACATAAGGTTTCCTGTAGGGACAGCGTTGGAAATTATAGCGTCATCAACGAACTTGGCGCCCTATCGTTTACAATGTTTCTTTACTAAAGTTCAATTCGATTCAGGCAGACCAACAATTATTTTTTTCGCAGGAAATGGAATTAACAATCATGAATGGATTGACACCTTTTTTCAGGCAGTATTACCAGGTCAGTCGGATGGATGTGAATGCGGACTCCGGATTGATCATGGCCTTAAATACAAACGTTTTGTTTGGGGCTGTGACTGTTTTCATATAACACACTATTATGATGGTGGAGACCTTATGAAGGTAATGTATGGCCGTGCCAGGCCGACGGATGCTTCGATTCAGTGCACCTTTGGGTGGCATTTGATGTTGAGGCAATAATTAGGTTATGTTTTTTTTTTTTTGGTAACTTCCACTCTCTCAGTCATTCCTATTGACACGTGGGTAGTATATGACATGCGATGCGTAAGTCCTTATACTTAAAGCCTTAGGAATGTGAACTTCTCACACAACGTCTTGGATGACGGACTAGCCTGACTCTGGAAATATGTGAGAATTAGCTTTGTTCGAGACTTGATTTTTGATAGAGGATGATAAGATTCCATTCTTGGTCACTGACTACTCTCTTCGTCTCATAGGATTTGTTATTGTTAAGGAAAATAAAAAATTCTTTTTTACTTATCATTTAGGAAATCTCATCTTGCTTGCAAATGATTACTCGATGGGGTGAGTACATACATACACGAAAGAGAACAACCTCTCTCTCTTGTGGTGCGGATTTAGAGTTAGATTCGCCTCAACCCCCTCTGAGATTTATTGCGACGGCGGCTAAGCACGTTCGCGAATGGGAAGGGATCCAATATAGTTGGAATTCGTGCAATCTGCAGCTAGCGAAAACCTTTTACATAATCGATTTCATGGTTTAATGCAGCTATACATGTTGTTTTTGATCAACATCGATCGCAGCTTTTATCATCATTTATCTCTAGCTCTCAACCTCGATCATTGGGGTGGATAATTGAATATGAAGTACTCAAGTAATGAGATTCACCTCGGAATGATTGATTTTTGCTTTGTACGAAGGCAGAGAAGGTGCTACATAAAGATGCTACATGCACTCTTCTGCCAAAACAATCGCACATGTAAAAACGTCCACAACTCAATCAAATAATGTTAAGCATGACAAAGCATTCCTTGAATCTTCTCTTTTATGATTTCTCTCCACAGCTTGTACCCTTCATCACTCAAATGCAACTCATCTGAATCGAAATAGGTGGGATCTGGTAAAGCCCTTCCACCATATACAGCGCCAGGTACATCTTTCGATTCAGATGTACAGAAGATTGTAAGGCAATCAACATACACAATGTTTTGACTGTATGGCTCTTGATTCTTTCGTATAATTCTTTGTAACACATTCGAAAGCTTTGTGTATTGCTTACGACTTGCGTAGTCCTCTGTTAGCCATGGTTCAAACTTGGGTCCGAAAAATATAAGATTCTGGTTCTGTTGATGCATTTGTTTGCGGCTGCTGTTCGGACGAAAGAGCTCCTCGAGGAAAAATGTGAATGCCTTTTGTACCTCATCAAAAGGTTGCCCTGATGATAAATCGTTTTCCCCAGCGCACGCCACGAATAATGTATTAGATTCCTCCTCCTCATCACCATCTCTAAATGCCTTTAGCTGGGTTTGCATATCTGATATTACCGCACCGCCTTGGGCGATGTTGATACATCTTATGTCGCAATCTTTACCGGCTACTTCTTTTATTGTTGGATAGAGCGATGGAGGCCAACGTGAGATATCAGAGTCACCTAAGAAGACTATTCTGTCTATCATCGTCGGATAAGTTATGATGTACCCCCGCTAATCTACGCTTAGTGACTTAACGCTTTTCCTCGATTTATTATTTTGTGTAATATGGCGCGCCGTTCCGAAAATGAGTCCCTTCGCGCAAAAAATTGCTGGGTTTTGATGTAGATAGGAGAGAATTTTTTCCAGCACTTCTTCTCATCCATGCATCTCTCTCTCTCTAGATACTCGCTACAAACACCGTTCACACGACACGCTTCACATAACACAGAAGCCAGCCCGGCCCACGAGATGTAAACTCCGCATGCCGATGAATTTGAAGAGCCACCACTTCCTGACCCCAGCGACTAATTGTACAACATTCTTATACCAGCAGCATGAAGCGACCAACCTGTTACCCGCATAGGGTGGGAAAACTCCTCGCAATCTGCCTTGTCATTCTTGCATCGGCTGCGAGTGTGAGTGCGGCAGGTTCTCCAGCTCAAGGATTCGGCCTTGCGTCACGTCAACTACCTGGAGAGAAACAAGGTGACAAGAATGATAGATACAATCTTACAACACGTCAACTACCTGAAGACATGAATGATAAACAGAATGACAAAGAAGACGACAACGAACAAGACATCAAAACCCTCAAGCCTTCGGATTCACCTACACCCGCACCGACATTATCATCCAGCCCAACTGTAACGCCTCCATCGGCTGCACCTTCTGCGAGTCCTACTTCCACACCATCTGAGGAGCCTTCTCCATCACCTTCATCATCGCCAACATCGTCAAGCGCACCATCTTCTGCACCAATACCATACTCTCGACCAACTCGAGTAGATATTCGCTATGTTCCATGGATTGACTTGCCGGCAGATATTGTCAGTACTGCTACGCTGTTGAACTACACTGAAGCAACTTGGAACGATTATGGCGTCAATCAAATTGAAAATCTAAACTGGGATCGTCTTAGTAGGACGCAAAAGATGTATGCTGGCATTTTAGGCTTTGAGCGACTATCTTGGGACTGTTGGATAAATGTGAGTTTGGCGGTGTACAACATGTACTTGCTTCGAACAATCCTTTTCAAGGACATCTTTCTCATAAATTTTCTTGTACTTTCAGCATTATCAATCACTGCGCTGGCTTGATCTTGATAACGAGGGCATTCAATCACGTCAGTGGTGGGAAACCCTTGGATGGGATATTGCATCTTGGAACAAATACGAGGAACCGCCAGAAACGAACGAGATGTACTGGTATTACCTAAGTGAAGAGGAACGGTTTGCTGCTGCTGAACTTTGCTACTTTAAGAGAACCTGGGATGAGGCGGATGTGTACGTTGATGGCTTTCCCTTGAGTAAGCCTGCATACAGGTATACAACCTGGTCTGAGCTGGATGAAGATCTAAGAAGTGTAGCCACTGATGGTTTGAAGTATGACGATTTACTCTGGAACGTTGTAGGATTGCATGATGTTGAGGCTCGAGATTGGAAACAATTAACGCTGGTGGAGCAAAAGGCAGCGAAGCTATTGGATTTCTCACAGATAAGTTGGGGTAAGTACCATTCTGAGTTTGCTCATTTCGATTCATTTGCTCAACAGCCTCTCACCATCTCTCACCAACAATCATGGACGCCACAAAAGATTGTTGGATTAACCATTTCCGGGGTTACAGGTAAGCAGTAGTGTGCTTTGCAATTACATATATTTTTACTAATTATTACATGTCTCGCTCACCATATGATTAGTTGGGAAGAACTCCAATTTTATGGACTTGATTTTTTCTACTCTACTCTTGGATGGAATTTTCTGTCTTGGGTAGGATTGGAAGAGGAGCCAGCGAAGAAGCCTTGGGAACAACTGAATGATGCCGAAAGAAGGGCTGCAATCGAAGTATGCTATTCCTATGAAACATGGGAAGGTTATGATATGACGATAAACAATGGGCCATTTCCTTTTGCAAAGCCCAAGAGACGTTATGTCGAATGGGTTGATCTCCCGGAAGATATACAGCTCTTAGCTAATGGAACTTTGGAATATTCTGAGGAAAATTGGAACAATCTTGGCAGTGCGAAGATAGAGACACGAGGCTGGGATGAGTTGACTGCCGAACAACAGACTGATGCGATTAAGCTAGGTTTCTACAAGGAGACGTGGGATTGTTTTCACACTCACTACAGATCTTATGAATGGGGCGACCTTGGTGATGTCCGGCAAGATGTTTTCAGGCTGTTGGGTTGGAGCGAAGCGAGGTGGTTAAGTAATGAAATCCCTTCGACTTACGAAAAGCAATGGAATCAGTTGTCTGCAACAGAACAGTCTGTTGCAAACGCCCTTTGTTTTTTTGAACACAATTGGGACAAAAACAATCTAGCAGACGAGAATGTTGTTGTACCAACCAATCCTGATCCATCGAATCCAATGCAAGACTTGGACGCCTCGGACATATCAGATGTCCTCAATGGAAGTAAGAACTTGGCAAACGTTATCTCGACAATTTTCACCACCACTTTCTACGCTCTTGCAACTGTGATCTGTGTGATATCGATGTAGAGAGCTCGTTGTTTGAGATATAAATGTAGTCAATTCTAATTTGTCAGTTCAGACAACAGTAAGCGTCATGCCCGATCTTCATTTTTATCTTCACATTCTTTTGGTACTGATGCAGGCTCGGTTACATTTGGCCAGTGGCTATTATCATCAGGAATCTCAAATCGTTTGCTCCAAAAATAATCTGACACAATAATGACAGCCATATCAGCACAAATCAATGCAAGTCCAATGAGTGCCACTTGTTCTGGTACTATGGTATACTGAGAAATTGTACCCATAAGAATCACAATGCTTGCTCGCAGAATACCACAAAATAGACCCTGTTTGCTCCTTACAAAGGCCAAGTACTTCCCCCTTCCGCTATGAGCGACCCACATAGCCTCCAAGCAGACCCATAGAACCGCCATGCTGATGCAAAACAAGTTTGCGACGGCCTTTTTATGCTTTGCGTCATACTTTATTTCATCTCCCGCTCCAGAAAGATTTCTTGACATCAATGTCGTCACTAAATGGCGCAGCTTCTTGTTATTAAAGCTGTCCTCGTAAGCATACTGAGTTAAAAACATTTTGTAAGCTGTGCCAACAGCAACCAACGCATGACAATAAATAATCAAAATCACATAATACATTGTACCACCTCTTACACTCCTTCTGAATGCATGCCTACTTGGAGAATGTGGTTGGTATTTGTAGTGACAATATTGCAAAAGAACAATGCTGATTATTCCAGAGTAGAACGATAAACGGTACGCTAACGAGCTAGATGTTGGCGCAATCAGAATGCTCAATATGCTTTCACCAAGTAGCAGCATGACTAATTCTCCAAACCTGTGGATGGAGTACTCTTCAATAAAGTGAAGTTACTGAAATGAGCAAGAAAAAGTCGCCAGCCACGACCAACAAAGAGCAACAAACGTACCGATATTCATTGGCACATTGTGTTCTTTGTGCCCACCGTTCTTCTCTTCAAAGAAAAAGGTAGTAATGAGTAGGGTGATGATGCTACCAACGCCGCCACAAATGCACAAGATAATTGGTGTGTGATCCTGAACAGTGTCAGCTGCTAAATCGCGCCCAGGAGCCAAATTAAGTAGTCTGGAACAGGCATGTGCAACCGACTCTAACCCCCGATGCCCATGATCATATTCATCGGCAGATACACCTCTATAATAAGCCATACCGGCCTTCACTGTCGCAGCCAAGTAAAACGCTAATTGGGTTAGAAATCCGATAACCCACTTTTTCTCGCCTTGTATTGCGGCTTTTTCGCCGTCAACGGCAACAATTATTTCGATACTTCGGTAGATATTCATGATTGCTAAGATCATCACCCCGAGCGAAAACCCAAACATGTCTTGGTACTGTGGATTGCTCATTATTGACACAGGCCGAATGTGCACTACTGCCAACGACAGAGCGCATAAATGCATGATCTCAAAGAATCTATGCCAAGGCTCGTCGCCCCAAACAAAGCGAGCGTCAAAACTGGTCCTCTGGAACCACTCCAAAAGGATAGGGCAGAATAAGCCAACGAAATAAACGAACCCTTCCGCCGATAGACTGTAGTATAGCACATACGAAAGATGGTACGCCGCAGCAACATAAAAGAGATCAAAAAATAGATCCCCCCAATTAATATGGGGAAGAGCGTCCTCGTCTCCCCACCTTTGTCGCTGCTTCGGAGGAGTCCAAAAGACGAAGCGTCTCACTGGCTTGGGGAAGCTGCAAGAATGTGAAAATGAGAGGAGTTTTTCCTGCTGCAGAGGATGCAGCTCTTCATGGGGCGCGAATGATACATGTTGTTGCCTCCGCCCTGTATCTTCTTCGCTCATTGTTGCCGTCATCTCTAAGAAAAAACGATTGACAATTTTTTGAAACTTGCAATTTTTTTAGCTAAATAGCAGTGTTAAGGTATGTTATCCTGCTCGCAACGAACTTGTAGCAGTTGTCGTTTTGCCTCTATCTAGTTTTGCGCCCTATATTTGCGTATCAAAACGTATTTTGCCAAAGACGTATTTGTTCTTAAGTCAGCAGGGTACATAAACGCAAACATAATATTATCATCACTGAAGGCGTCTGTCTATCAGATGCGAGTGCGATATGCACAGTAGAAGAGATCGCTTTACGCAACAGAACTTCTACCATTGACATGATGTTTGCAACCCTACTATACAATATGCTATTTTTTTTAATCCTCCGGAATAACCGCTGGTGAGCTAAATAACTCGATATACTGATCACTACCATCCTCCTCCGGTACAAGAATATGCATCCGACGAATCAACACCCACTTCTTCTTATCCCCCAAAAACTCTTTCCCAGGCATGGTATGAATCCTATCCACAGTCCCATCTCTCACACCCTGGATCACTGTCCCAATAATACAATCTGCCTCATAGGGATTATGTTGCTGTTGAGATCCTGGTCCATGAGCATGTGTATTATCCTGAATTGAAATATAAAACTCTGGCCCAGATGGTCGTCCGGCATAACCCACTGTATACTTCTTATGTGGATACTCCTTGCTATATTCTTGAAATGGCATGGATTGTTTCACATCACTACGTGCAATAGCCTGCAATACATGTCCGGCATTACGATGAAAAGCACCATTCTTCCATGTTCGTGCAATTTCCAAAAAGTTATACACCGAGTATGGAATGAGAGAAATGGGTGCCAATTCAATTTCAATGGTTCCATCTTTACCATTGGTTTCAAAATCAGGAATGGTCGATTGGAATTCCAAATCAAGTCTTATTCGGTAGGGGGTAATTGTCTTAGTGTAGTCCCCGTATCGTAATTTGATTAAGGTACGTGTTGCATCTTGAAGTTGTGATGTGAGAGCGAGTGATTCTTCATCGGTTTCCATGATAACTCCAGTCTTTTTGATGGCACGAACTTGTTGTTCCAGTTGAGAGACTTTTTGGGCTGCTTCCTCTTCTGTGAGTAGATTATTATTAGCGACATTATTATTATTATTATTGGTGTTGGTGTCGATGATGTCGTTGCTGTTTTTGACTACAGTGCGGAGTTGTTTATTATTATTGTCGTTGTCGTTGTTGTTGGCAGTATCTGAAACGACAGAGACGACGTCTTGTTGCTGTTGTTTATTCCTATAAGCTGAATGAAAATGTCCAATAATTTTTTTTTTAGCAGCAGCAGCAGTAGTAGTGTTCATCTTCGATGAGCGACGGAGGAAGTTCACAGCAAAGGTACATGCCAATGCAAGTCCGATGAGGGAGAAAAGGATGGTTATTAGTCGCTGACGCTTTACGGCTAGGCGTTTGGATTTAATGTTGGCGTCGTAGCCCATTTTTTTGTATATTATTATTTAGGATTTTTTTTCACTTTCGATGTGAACAATGAACAGGAGGTATTTACTTATTATTGGTTCATATAAATATCACCAATAATGTTCATAAGTATATGCAATGCTGCAAAAAAATGAAAATGAAAGTAAGATCGCAAAAATCCTCGAGATATCGCATCTTCATTCTTCATCTTAGTTATCTAGCGACTTCATAGCGACATTCAATCATTTTTCGTTTTTTCCACACTTGAAAAGCGATATAAGTAAGCCGCCGCGATAACATTATTTGTGTTTATCAGCTCAACCTATAATAGACCTACTTATTGCCCGGCTTCATCTATTGTCACGGGTCTATACTCATCAGGTAGCCGCACTCCTCAGCGCACGCACTATTTTTCAGGTCAGCAAGCTAATAAGCTCTTTGGACGTGATCTCTTTTTTTCGCGGCGAATAATAGTACAATATATATGATACAAGGTGGATATATGCAATTCGTGGATGCTATTATTATATATACATATAAATAATTATATACATCGATCAAAATCATGAAGCTACAACTCCTCCACCTCCTCGCGGCGTATCCCCTCATCGTTCACTCATCGTCGTCAACAACCTACCTCCCCCTCTCCTACACCATCCCATCCTCCACAACCGAATGTCTCTACGAACGAATTACCAACATCCACGAACACATCACCTCCTCCATTTTCCTCCTCTCTGGTCAAGAACTTACCGCCGCCTACATCTTCGAGGGACCCGTAGCACCCGTGGACATTAGTAGCAGCAGTAATATTAGTGGTCAAGAATTACAAAAGTACATTACGATATACAATCAGCAGGGTACGAAAATGTTTGTGAATGGACGGTATGGTGACAGTATGGTAAATGTTGTTCCAATTCAAATTAGTGGTATTGTCGATATGGAAATGGAGGTGGAAGAGGATTATATCGATGATACTGTGGAAGAGATGGAACGTATGCACGACATGGAACGACAGCAACAAAAACGACAACGTCATCATGGACAAGAGGAGGTGGGGGAGGAAGGATTACGATATCAGGAAATGAAACACGATATGGAAGAAATGAAAAAAGAACATCCCGATATGGATGACTATGCTATTGCTCATGAGGAACGGTTGAAAATGCAAATGGAGGAGGAGGCCATGGCTGATGATGATTTTGTCAAGTTGCAATTGGATCATGATGCACATCGTAATACTAAGAACAATAATGCTCAAAGGGATAGTGATGGTGGGGGTGGTGGACGGATGGAGGATACTAATTCTGTGAATCAACATGGAAGGCGATTGCAAGAAAATGGAGAAGATGAAAATGAACAACAACACCAACAATATGAGCATCATCATCATGATGGGAGGAGAAGATTGAAAGAGGTGGAACATATGGTACCAGGTGAACCATTCCAAAAAACAGTCATGGTAGAATCTCCCGGTTGGTATCGTCTTTGCGTCACAGCCAAATGGGGGGACATTGAGGTTGAAATGGAATTACGCAAATCATCCACATACGGTCCAATTGATAAACACACTGGACACGTCCCCGGAAGTGATGCAGCCTTAACCCATTCCGAAATTCATCACCTTTACGAAAAGGAAGATGATGCTACCGTCTTAGCCGAGGAGGAGGCAATTAAAACGGAAGATCTTACCACCACCAAAGAACAACTTCGTATATTAGAAAAAGTATATCAAGACATTATTACGAAACAATTGGAAGAACGTCGAGTTTGGAATTGGAGAACAGTAAAGAATCAACATTTGTATAGTCATTTGGTGTTGGGGAATTTGGTAGAGACGGTGGTGTATTGTGTGATTAGTGGGTATCAGGTTTATACAATTCGGAAATGGTTTGGTGGTGGTCCGTCGTTGGGAAGATAGGATTAGTTGTGTGTGTGTGTGTGTGCGTGCGTGCGTGTGGAGCTTTGGATAAATGTGATGATGTTACCAACTACAAGAGTTGGTCAGTTGTTCATATTATTTTAACTCTACATTTTTTGTTGACACAGTTATTGGGAGAGAGAGAAAAAAAAAGAAGAGACACATATATAAAATAATTATCTATTTCCCTTTCATCGACGCTCGTACCCACCCTTCCTCTTTTTTAACCTCTTCTCCGCTTCTACCCATTCCTCACTATCCACAACATGGTCAATTACAAATCCACAACTTTGCATAAGTGAATAGCAAGTCGTCGGCCCAACGAATTTAAATCCATGCTTCTTCAATTCTTTACTCATCATTTCACTCTCGGTAGTTTTCGAAGGCATCTCGTTAATTGTCTTCCAAGAATTCAATATTGGTTTGTTATTTACAAACGACCATAGATATCTTGAAAAGGTTGTAGTGATTATACCATTTGCTTTTAACTTTTGTATCATTTTTGCATTGTTTATTACCGACTCGAGTTTACCCCTATGTCTTACAACCGTCACTTCTTGTGATGATCTGTCTGATGTTGTATGATCCTTCGATTGTGGCTGCTGCAACATCATCAAGTTATCAATATCTGAAGTAGTCATGGATGCAACCTTGTCAATATCAAACTCATGAAATGCTCGACGATACGCTTCACGTTTATGTAGTATTGTTCTCCAAGACAGACCAGCTTGGGCTCCTTCTAGACATAACTTTTCGAAGAGTTCATTGTCAGTTTGTTTCTCATGTGACCATTCGTTGCGCATGTAGTTTGTGTAGAGTGGATCACTTTGGGTGAATTTGTGGTACCAAGGCTGCAGCAGCTGCTGCTGTTGCTGATTCTCATGTTCGGCTGTAGTAGTTCGCTTGCGCTTTGACTTTGACGATGATGAGGGCATAATGATGTCTGTGGTATTATCAGCTGATAACGATGCAACTTGTTGCCTTATTATCCGAACAGGTGACGATGATGATGATGTTGTCGCCGCTTGTCTGCTGATGATGGTGCTGCTAATGATGCACTGACGTCTATTGGCAATCAAGGCTATCTCAAGAAGGAAAGGAGGCAGATAGTGCATGTCGTATTACTTTTTTGCAATGTAGTTTGAAGAGGCCATCCAGAACTACGTACCACATCCAGAGGCGCCCATGGTAAATAAAGCCGATCCACACCAAGTGGCATATGAAGAGTGTCTTTGTGTCTATTGTCTGTGATGTCACTCTTCATCGCGCGTTCAAAAATTCAAAATGCAAGAGGGACAAGAAACGCTTCCTTGAGCTCATGTGCATCAAAAATTTAAATGATGCATCTAAGATTTAAATGATGATGATGTCTCGTCATCTATCTCGTTTTGATCTTGATCATCTTCACCGGCTGCAGCCCACCATCCTCTCATAAATTAAGGTCCTCCATCTCCAACACGATTCACCACATTCATAATAAATAATGGGCAACCTCTTCACAGCTCCAGCATCTGCTACAGGATCGGAACTCCGCATGGCAATCATGACAGATGACACAAATGTGCTGCCTCCTCCCAACAAAATCCGTAGGATGAGGGCAACCGACGACTTTGCTGGCATTATTCATGCACCTGCAAAAAATTGTCATTATCAAGATTGTACTCCACTATGGCCACATTATGGTGACGAGCTTCAGCAGCATCAGCGGCAGCAGCAACACCCGTCTCATCAACGCCGAGCTTCTCACAGGAGATTACATTCAATGGTTTGGACTGATACTGTCACATCCAGGACACAAGCTTATCCATCACATAGCGAAAACAACGGCAGTAATAGGCGAGCTCGACCACAAAAGTTTGAGCAGTTGAGCACCAATACGCTGTGTCACCGGCAGCGTAAAAGCAGAACCTGTGATTACTCATCTCATGATGATACTCTCCATGCGCAAAGGTATCCATTGTTATCATCTTCATCATCCAAAGGTTGTTATAATGATCACATTTACAACCAGTATTATCCTTTGTATATTGTTCCTTCCCATGTATGTGGACAAGACCGCGCCGAGGCCAAGTTTTTTTCATGTGAAGATGAGGAGTACGATGACTCATGCTCTCTTGAGTACAGTAGTGACGAAGAAGAAGATGATGCTTCATGTGAGGATGACGAGTATGATGACGTATGCTCTCTTGAGTACATCAGTAGTGACGAAGAAGAAGATGATGATGATGATGAAGATGATGATGATGAATGGTCATTAAATTTGGTATCTTATTGAGCAAGCGGAACGTTGCTCTCTTACTGATACTAGGAGCATACGATGCGCCATCCTTGCTGCAAAAAGGAGTCAGCGTGGGTTGCTATTACCATGAAATTATGGTACAAAGCAATATCAATATGCTGCCTCTGATACTTAGGTAGATACGACCAGGTACCTCATCATCAAGTACAGAACTAAGAGCGAGAGCGAAATCGTTCAGCAATATGATATTAAGTAGTGAAAAAAATAAATGTGTAGTTAGTAAATCACAGGACTAGCATATTTACCATAAGTAGATCTTCGACGTACACACGATGAATGGATAGAAGTGAAAGTGTGTCTGTGTCGCACCTCTCTGGTCACACTAATTGTCCGGTGTCGCATCCGATCAATCCGATCCCGCTTTCTTTTCCCACATAGCAAAGCATAGTGCTTATGTCCAAATCACTCCGACTGGTCTTGGTTTTTCTTCGGATCTTATCATGCAGTTAAGAAGTATCATGCCTTCCAAACCCACTCATAAATCAAGAGTTACATCTCCAACAACAATTCTATTCGCAGTCAAAATGAAGCTCCAAACTGTCACTCAAGCAACCATCGTTGCATCCAACTCCATCCTGCTTGCCGCCGCCGCAGGCTCTATCCGCGGCAGAGCTTTGGGCCTTTTCGACGGAAGCAATCGAATCATTGGTGGAGACCGTGCAGTCGAAGACAGATATCCCTACGCTGTGTCTTTGTCGGATGATATCGGTCACTTCTGCGGAGGCTCTCTTATCGCTAGGGATGTTGTGCTCACGGCAGCACATTGTGATGAAGGAGGTGAAGGAAAGTACAAGGCCGTGGTTGGCAGACATGCTCTCGCTGACAGTGATGGACAAGAGCTCAGTGTGAAACAGGCCTTGCCCCACCCCAACTACGATGCTGGTGCTACTGATAACGACTTTTTGCTCATCTTCTTGAAAGAGGCCGCAAGCACCGATATAAACCTTGTTAAGCTCAACTCTGATGCGGACACACCGAATGTTGGTGCCGCGGTAACCGTCATGGGGTGGGGTGATATCGATCCAACTGACGATGGTCAAGTACTGGCATCTGAATTGATGGAAGTAGAAGTCAATGTGATTAGCAATGAAGAATGTGACAACAGTGATGGAAGCTCTGGAAGCTACAAGGATTCAATCACGAGCAACATGTTATGTGCAAAAGAGGAAGGAGGCGGAGAAGATAGCTGCCAGGGCGACAGCGGCGGACCACTTATTCTCAAGGGAGCAAATGCATCCAAAGATGTGCAAGTGGGAGTCGTTAGCTGGGGCATTGGCTGCGCCAGTAAAGACTATCCTGGTGTCTACGCAAGGGTGTCCGCTCAGCACGAATGGATTCGATCTGAGGTATGCGCCAAAAGCAGCTTTGCTCCTTCAGAATTTGATTGCAGTAATGCTGCACCACCATCTAATACTACGCCATCATCTTCACCCAACGATTCTGGTGGCGTTGATGACGGCTCAAATTGGCCTACATTTCAGCCCACCAAATCGCCGTCATGGCGGTAGAGATGAATGCGGCTCGGAATGCTAATGACAGAAATATAGAGAAATAGTCATCGTACATAATACATCATGCAAGTGTCGTCATTTATTTATGCAGTTATTCATAAGTAGTGTTCATGAAACCCCCTTCCTTGAGCTTCGCATCCTCTCTATATGCTTTTCATAAGCAGACATAGAAGATGGAGTTTTCAACTGTGTAGGAGCGTGCTTTGACTTTGCTGCGGGGGTCTTCAAGTTTTGTTGCATCTTCAGCTGACTTATCTTCATTGGAGTTTGCGGGATTCCTGTCGTTTCTTTATCACTCGGGCTATTGTCTGTTGATGATTGAGAGAAGTATCCGTAAGTCACCCGTGCAGACTTTTGCGCAGTAGAAGCTGATGCTGCCAGGGATGCAACGTCCAATTGCTTTATTACAGGAGTGTTTAGCTCAAGCTTTCGTGTTGAGGAAGTAGGTTGTGGGATTTTCGATGGTGAAGAGTATTGTCGGGCTTTGGACTTTTGCGCAGTAAAAGCTGATGTAGTCAATGACGCAACATCCAAGGTTTTTAGAACGGGAGTCTTCAGTTGAAGATTTCGTGTTGAGGAAGTAGGTTGTGGGATTTTTGTTGGTGAAGAGTATTGTCCGCGTTTGACTTTCAAGGAAGAAAGTTTGGATTTCATCGAAGCTATTTGTTCAGATCGAGTCTCGTGCATTGGCTTGATCGCAACAACATTCCTTTCCATGTTCTGCAAACATGACGACTGACTTAGCGCAAGAGATACAGATGTGGTATCATCTAACTTTGCTGAAGAGCAATTAGACACATCAAATTCGGATTCGTCGAAACATATTGATTCTTCGAAAGATGACGAGTCGACCAACATACTGTCTAAAGAGTTTGACTCGTCACACTCAGATTCGGTTGCACAAATTGATTCATCGGAAGATGAAGAATCGTCCAGCATACTTTCGATTGATTGAAAGCTTGCCTCAGCTTCGAGGACTGCTGCGAAGGGGCTCTTATATGGTACGCTCTTTTCTTTTATTTGTTCTCTGCTTTGTGCTGAGAGTGTTGATGAGTGCTCCGTTAGTTTCCAGTTCCCTTTTGGTGGTGGTTTGTAGAAATAACATTTTTGAGCCGAGTCTTTGGGCGTAGGTGGCTCACTAACTGTCTTAAGTTCCCTTGTGTCTTTGATCCTCAACGCTGGTCGCTTCTGGGGACCAACATTGCTCGAAGGAGTTTTGGATTTCATTGCGTTTGAGGGAGAAGGCGTGAGATTATCAATTTGCTCATTGATATTTTCAAGCTGGGTCTGAAAGTCCTGCGTCGTCGGACTAATCAAGTAATCCTGTTGCATCTGGGCAAACTGTTCCAATTCAGAAAATTCAACCATCAATGCAGCGAGATCAGAACTCATCTGTTTGTAGGGGTTTTGCCGCCGATCATAATCTACACTCATGTCAGTCCCTGAAGAATCCCAATGTGATGAGTTGTCTACAGATGTTTCGGGAAGTACGTTGAGTTCTTCATTTTCTTCGTTCGACATGGTCTTGTAGAAGTTGTGGCTACCGAATTTATTACCTTGACTTTGATTGAAGTCCTCAGAAGAGAAGTAGCTATCATTGTCACTTTCGGACTCTGATGGAACCTCCTCAGTCACATCTTCCATCAATGCATTCAGTTCAGCAGTAACCTTGTCATAATGATCTGACATTGTTGTGACGAACCTCTCTGAACTTTGCTGTTTTCTTACAGCGCTTGCTACATCTCCCTCAGTTTCATCGGCAGTAATCTTTGCTTTGGCAGTCTCGACCTGCAGTTTGACTTGTTGTTGCTCGTCGTAACGTCTTTGGGAAACATCACGGAGAATGCACTCCTCTTTTTCTACTTTCTCTTCCGACGAAAGTGAGCCAAAGGTAGGTGTGGACCTTCCACTTTTTCCACCATCTGTACTGATACTTTCAGCATCAAAATCATCCAATAAATGTCTCACTTTGTCATTCATATACAGTCCATTCACAAAGTCTTGAGAAGTTTGTGGTATTAACCTATTTTCATCGGCGAATAAGCGTTCACGACCAATCTTCTTTTCCTGTGCCACCACCATGATTTGTTTGGTTTTAACTTGTCTATTCGCCCCCTCCTGCTCTACTCCAGTAGCCTCTAACACCTGGCTCAAACTCTTCGCTGCCATCGAGGCCTTCTTGGGTGATATATCCGCCTTCGTCATCATTTGAGCAATCTCATGAACTTCATTGCTATCAATAAGATTATTAGCACCACCATCAGATACTACGGAGGAGTACTCAATCGACTCCTCTGTAATAGTGAGACCAACTCCTTCCACTACCAACTCGTCGGAGTGGGACCCTTCCTCTCGAATCTCTGAGTATTCAATAGATACACCATTCCATTCATCCTTTTCCATAACGACATCTGTAGCATCAAGGTAGGCGTTGTTACTACTGTTTCGCGAACTGCCAACAAAGACAATTTCATGCCTCCTCCCTTCTTGTTCATCATCAGTATACATCACCAACTCAATGTTTTCTCTAACACAACCTTCCTTTACCGGCTTCCAAACAACATGTATCATATGTGACTCTCCATTCTTCAATTGTAAATGTATTGGATCCAAAGAATCGTCATTGTAATTGTTATTAGTGTGGTTGATGAATGAAGAATCATTCAACAACATGCAGATAAATCCTTCTTGGGATGAGATACGTCCTACTGTAATATTGATGGGGGATTCTTTGTTGTTGTTGTTGCTGCTTTTGTTGTTGTCGTTGTAGTCATCTGTCACCAATGTTCTGAATGTTGATGGTATCGTTGTAGTTGAGGCATGAATCAAGAATTGTCGAGTGGAAAGTTCACCTACTATATTGACATCGTCCTCTCCGAAATCCAACCATGTTTTCATTGCGTTACCTGCTACTGTTGTTGTTGTTGTTGATGATGATGATTTTCCAACAGTGACGACTGGGATGTGATTGTGATGACAATACTGTAATAATTGTTGGTTTGACTGTGGTATCTGATGGGATATGATCGTTTGTTCGTCAATACTTTCTAATGAGACTTCGTTGACTGCAGGCTGCGATGTGATTTTGGCATCTATTTTTATTGGAATGGTGGTGTTTTCGACTTCAGAGGACGACATAACCGTTGTAATTGGTCGTTCATGTGCGGCTGTCATGTCGTGATTATCATCACTGTCAGTGGAAACGTTATTGTGCTGTCCGCCGCCGTTTTCGCAATATTTGTGTGTTACAACGTCACTACCGCTGGCGGTGCTCCGATCCAAATCAAGACCACTGTCTTCGCTGATGATTTGGTAGTAATCCGCGTCCCCTCTTAATTGCTGCTGCTGTTCTTGCTCCTCTTGCAGGTAGCGCATCCGTCTACGCAGCAAAACCTCTGCTCGATGAGAAGGGATGCCATTATCGAGCCACCAGATCTTACGACCAGATTCGAGGCGGATGAGCGAGATGTGTTGTTTCGGGGTATTTACATTACTATCGATGTTGGTGGCGTCAAAAGCGTCATATTGTAATTCAGCATCGACTTGGTGGAGGTGAACCGACGGCGACGGTCTATCAGCAATAACCTCCTCTGTCATTGTTATCGGAGTTTTTGTCATCAAATCTTGTAATATAAACCCGCTTATCAATGAAAAATCAAGATGGAGGACCAAGGAACATTATTCGTCAATTTAGGTGGCGGGCGGTCTTTGGCTCCTACAATACTGTTTCCAATCATGCCATGGTTCAAAACTTTTTTACCATACAAAAACCGATTTGAATTTTTGATGTCATTTAGCGCGGGTTACTATTTGGGATTCTGCTTGTTGGGAAGTTGCTTGAATTTGCAGCACAACCGCGCGCGTGAAGACAATCTTACTTGACCGGACTGGAGATGGCAATGTATCATCTTGATACTCTCTCTCATACTATCAGTATCATTATGGTGTAAAGCAGTAGCATATTCTCTGAATCAAAGAATGTTCATGACTTACTATATATACTTCTTATCATTGTATCACCTTAAAACCAAATCGTGTACTTTTGCTGTAAGAGGACGCTTCAACCAACTCTGACTGTGTAAATCCTCAATCAAGCACAGAACTTTGAAACGCATATTAAATCAATCTTTCTGATACTTCACTGGTCCCAGTGCACAAAACGATCAACTATCATTCAACTTCCCTTCCTAACTCCATTCTCATTGCTCCATGTATCCTCCTCCAACACCCCCATTCACTCTGTATCACAATAAACCCCAATCTAATCCGTCTTTTCTGGCTCTTTCCCTGCTATAGTTGAGGCAGAGTTTCCACCACCACCACCACCACGTGAAGATTGCACATCATTCCAAGCCTTTTCAAACCAAGATATGGACATTAACAAACCAATAGAAAGAGTTGCAAGAACGACCATGTGAATCCGTGCAATGTCTGCAATGCCCATTAATCTGTACGATGTGAATTGTTATGTGTGTGGGTTCATAGTTATTATTTTGTGATCAAATTATCGTGGCGTTTGTGTGTGTGTGTGTGTGTTTTCAGTGTGTGCCAAGCAAGTGTTGTTTGATCGATTAGTTGTATTGTTGTGACATTATAGGTAAGAATTGATAAGATTGGTGTTAGAGAGACAAGATAAGACGGATGATGATGATGATGATGATGATGATGTGTTAATGAAAGTATAAGCTGCAAGTGAACAGAAGTCCCGACTCTAATCTCTACGCAAAAAATGCTGTGCCCGAGAACCGGCATTCTTGTGATGTTGTTGCCGACATTGAACTACAATGTTCCGAAAGACACTTTGTTAGTGTGCCAACGGTATCCATCTTCATATAATCAGATTGATATTTCTTCCTACCGACTGGCAAATAATTTACACGCTCCAAAACAAACATTTTACAATCGCATTGTTTTATGTATATGTTGTGTATAAAGGTCTACAAAATGGACACAAATGTGAGTTTCTTACATTACAAGGACAAGCAGTGTCGCAATCGTTCCCCGAATAAATGGGATAAGGGCGATTCCGCCGCCTGGTTTGAGTAGATCCTGTATGAATGTCATTATTGCTGGACGTGAAACTGTGGTAAGACGTGGGCAGCGTACATTATGGGCGGCGCTGGAATGCACAATTACTTTGTAAAGGGAAGTTGGGAGGTTGTTGGCCCTTTGCTCTATAGGCCACAAATATGCGGGAAATGTAGTCATCATGTAAATTCATATCTTTGTGGCCTGTAGTGCAAAATTGCGCAATCCACAACAGTTTGCGATGAAACCATGATGAAACAGCGCGTAGTCGACTGAGAAGGCTCACCAATCAGCTGCTGAGCAGCAAGAAGAGGAGAGAGGCTCGCACCCATCTCCCTCTCCAAGCTCTCGGCTGCTTTGAAAAAAGAATCAAACGAAAGGGTCTGGCTGGAAATCTTACGACCGAATGCATTTGGAAGAATGCCATCATGTCAAGGAGGATTTTGCACACTCGTTTTACCCCATGATGGCGATACTAATTACAATAACGGTTATACGTCAGTGTTCAATAAGCAAGCGACTTCATTTAGCAAGGGCGAGAAACGATTGAAACGAAGTCGTCAACGTGATCGTGCCATTCGTCTCTTACAATGGGTCCTTACCGTCGAGGAATATTCCACATTGGAAGACTCTGGAGATCTTGTTACATTGCGTGTCAATGATAGTAAACGTGATTATGAAAAGGAAGGATATTGGGTGGATGAAGATTCAGTTATTTTGGCGAGGAGGGAGCATCGACCAGAGTTGGCACGGTTGGCGTTTGCAGAATTTCGATCGTCATTGGGTGGTGATGGAGATTGCTGTGGTTTGGATGGAGATTGTGCTGCCGGTGGTGGTGGTAGTCGATGTACAGATGCAAATTCTGTGTTGGAACCGTGTTCTTCGGGTAACGAGGGAGATGTTATTGTATGTAGCAATTGCTACAATGTATATGCTATGCTACGGCAAGCACGTGCCCTGTTGAATACGAAGACACAGGAGAGGAATGATCAAGTGAAGGCAGATTCTGAAGGCGAGCCCAGGGAAGTGGGGCCATCGTCTTCTTCTGGCAATGTATCGACGCAGCGAAACGACACACCATCTCCCTTGAAAAATACTGCTAGTCAAATGACGAGTAGCTACCTGATGCACACTCAATCATCGACCCATACGTCACCGAATGATGATGACAGTCCCAAGCCGAGGAAGAAGAAAAAGAAGAGGTCCAAACGAAGAAAACGCAATAAGAAACTGTTGGAGGAGAATTCAAATGTACACATCCTCGTTGCTGAGGCTGACGAGGTAAGTTTGTACCTTGAAAAACGTCATGCATCAGTGTCGATCGTTCTCAATCTTAAAATGTTGTTATCATCACACCTCAAGATTACATCCAAGCTAGCGAAACGTCTTTTAGAGAAAGAGGGATACAACGTAGATTGCGCCTTGAATGGAGTTGAATGCATCAAGGCTATCGAGAGCCGTATATATTCAGTGATATTAATCAATGAGACTTTGACAGGCAAGGATGCATCGGTTATCGGAGCTTGGATTCGAAGGAGGGAAGTTACAGAGAATTGCGAAGTCAAAATGAGAATACTGATCATGGTGCAAAAGGTTCTCTCAATCAATTATCATGCGTATCAAGAGTCGGATGTTGATGGGTTTTTACCAAAGCCTTTGGAAGGGTCAAAGCTGTTGCCTTCCATCAAAAAGGCGGCGACGCAATACATGGAATCAGTGCATGAAATAGAAAGAATTAAGGCTGCCAACGCGATTGCAGCAGAGTTATCAGCAAGTGAGCAAGAGCAGTTAGAATCTATCACTCCAAAACAAAAGCAACATCCCGAGTCTACCAAGATGCAGAAGAAGAAGAAGAAGCTGAAATCAACGTCCAATAAGGCTGCCAAAAAGACCAAGGACTTACAGATGGGTCAACGGCGTGGAAAAGACAAGAAGGATGATCCGATTACATTTGAGTCGACGTTCCAGTATGATGAAAATACATCATTTCCCTACGCAATACTTCATAATTGTTCTGGTGAATCGGGTGCACCAGCTGATCACAAGCCACCATGGTGCAACCTCATTATCTGTCAAGACGTGTTTGACACGTATGAGCGCTTCAAGATCTTTTTCATGCCAATGGTGGCAAGATATCCTGGAATGAAAATTTTGTTGTGGAACTATCCCGGTCAAGCCTTTACTTCATTTTCTGACGACGCCAATCTCAATAACAAGTATCATGCCGAATGCCTCTTCAAGTTACTGAGTCGCCTGCAAGGCGAAGGGAAGGGAACATTTAGCTTGGACGACCGTTTCTTCTTCCTGGCTCATGGCAGTGGTGCTTCCATCGCAACTTACTATGTGGCAACATATCCTTCCACCAACCTCAAAGGGCTTGTACTAGTGAACGGGCTTTCATATGTCGACAGTCACTTTGCATCCGTCTTTCATGACTGTAGGAATGTATTCTCGTGTTCGCCGGAGAGTCGACCAGATCTTCCGGTGTACTTTTACGCTAGATTCCTCTTCTCTCAAAGTTATGTCAGTAAGACAACGTCATCTTTGGCTTTGAACATTTACACTGCCATTCACAACCCAATCACTCTTGATGGGCGAAAGCGCTTATGTCAAGGAGTTCTTGGTCATGTCGATACACGACCACTGCTACAAGACATAGGGGCGCCAATCATTTCTATCCACGGAGAAAATTCGACGCTAGTTCGGGCTATACACGCATCTGAGTATGTGAAGGGAAGAAGAAACTGCACAACCATTCCCAACGCATTGCGAGGAGGTAATAGAACGACCATCGTCATGATGAAGGGCGGACATGAGCTATTTCAAGAGAAGAAGTATCAGTTATTTTTGCTGATTGAACAAATTCTGACCGGATTTCATGATAAGGCTCGCCAAGAATCTCCTCCCGATTTTTACTTTTCTTCCGACGAAGTACCAAGCGGCTCGTCAACCATGAACGCCAAGACCAAAGCGGACGCCGTACCGTCAAATTCTGCTACCTTTGAAGATAAGTTCATCAACAGGGTTGTGAAGGAAGGGAGGGGAGATTCCAAGCAGTGGGATGTTTATCAGGAAGAAATAATGTCAGGCCACCAACATCAGTCAAACTTGCAAAAGAATCATCCCCCATCAGAAACCAATGCAGTGAAACGCCAGCAAAAACAATTGGATGAAAAGAAAGAGTTTGATCCAAACGAATTCCCAGAGTTGAAGGAATACATGGCTTGGAGAATTAGACGTCACAAAAAGCGTTTAGCTGCTATGGAGCACTCTGCACGAACTATTCAGTGTGCATTGCGTTGTTTCATGGCCAGAACAATGATTGGCCGATTAAAGAAGGAAGTCGCCGCTATCAAGATCCAAAAGGTTGCTCGTGGGATTTTTGGCCGTGATGTGTATCGAATGAAACAGAAGGAATTGTGGGCGGCAATCTTTGTTCAACGAGCCATACGTGGTCATCAAGGACGCTGCGTGATGTACACCAAACGATTGCAGCAGAGAGCCCAAATTAACGTTTCCAAAATGGTGAGAGGGATCGTAGTTCGGCGGAGATTCAAGGCAATACTATTGAGAAGGGAGGATGCAGCTACCAAAGTCCAGCGTGTGTGGAGAATGAAACTTGCAATCACTCTTAGAGCGTTTCATTGCAGACGGCGAGATGCAGCAACGTCTATACAAAAGATTTGTCGAGGTATTCGTGGACGCAAACGGGCTGCGCTCGAACGTGACAAGTACATCTTTAGTCGCAGCCAAAGCAGTGGAATTGAATTTGGCCGCCAAATGTTGACAGAGCACAAGCTTCACGCTACGAAACTCCAATCTGAGATCTCACTGCTTAGCCAAGAAAAGGTCAAACTGGAGAAGCAGATAGATTTCCATCTGACTGAAGTGCGCAATTTTGAACGCAATGTCACGGACTTGGAAAAGAAGATGCACGATCTTTGCAGACATGAAAGGGATTCGATTGGAGTAGGTGGCAATGATAGCGAAATGAGAGAGCACAAAAGACGGTTGGATATGGAGTTCAGCGAGACGCTGGCAAAGATTTCAGATCGAAAGACGAAGCTTGAGAACTTGGAACAGAAGTTTGAGCTGTTAATGAGAACTCAGCGTGAGAAGTTTGACCAGCTCAAGAATCTTGAGGCCAAGCTCGCAGTATTGCTTGATGCACAAGACTCGGCTCTTGAGCGTATACGCAAGAAACAAGAGGAAAGAGTTGAGGCCATCCTTTCATCACCGAATAGGAAAAACGAATTCAATCTCACTGCGGCCATGAAATCTTATCCAGGCCAGACCAAAAGCATTCCTACAAAGTCGTCCCTACAGCAGCAGCAACAACAACGTCAAGAACAACCGGTCCTCTCAAGTCGACCACTTTCAATGACAGCTCAAACCCAATTTCATTCCAATGCCGACACATCTCAGTCTGTCAGTCGACAAATGGCGACGATTGCACCTCCATCCCAACATCATTACAATGCTAGTACACCTCAGCCTCAGCCTGTACATTATCAATACTCTTCTGGGCCTACTACCGAGAACGACAAGTTGCAGGCTGCAAAATTGATTGATTCGACTGAGACCATGATGAAGTTTGGTTTCATGAGCATGAGCTTGACTTATTTTAGCTCACTGAATATGATGCGTGCTATGCAACAAGTAGCTCTGAATGATACTCCTTTGGAAAGTGCGCAATATCAGAGTCCGACATCAAACATGCCACGAAATAGTGCTGCCAACAAGCATTCTCCAGTGAGCGTGGAAAGCTGGAGCATAAGCGATGTTTGTCGTTGGCTGACATCAATCAGCCTGTCTCAATACCAATCAGCCTTTCAGGAGGGTGCCGTGGATGGATCGTTTTTGTGCGAACTCACCGATGACGATCTGAGAAATACATTGGGCGTCGAGCACCGCCTTCATCGCAAAAAGATACTCTTTAGCATACGATGCCTAAAGAATTATGCCAACGAAGCTCAAATCTCGCAACATCAACCCTTCACCGACTTCCAGACTCAAACCCAGCACTTTGTTGCCAGCAGTAGTGGACAGAGCATTCAATCCGTAATGTCACCAAACTCAACCCTCAATAGCGGCGATGACGTATTCATCGGAGGAAGCAACAATGTGGGTAGAAATAGAAACAATGACTATCCCAAAGGCTCGCCTGCAAAATCAAATTCGGTGCTTGACATTTTGACGCCATCAAATCGAGACAAACCTGGTATCCCGCTATGCGACATTAGCCAATTGCGGGCATGGGTTCGGCACCAAAAATATGAGAATATACGAGATGCGTTGTTTCATGTAGCGGATGCACCTTTCCATTCAAAGAATTTACGTCTACAGTTCGTTGCAGATATTGGAACCGCCTACACTGATCATTTTGAACGTGAGCCATTCAATCTGAATCGAGTAGATGAGCACGGTAATACGCTGATGCATATTACAGCTCAAACAGGCAATATTCGAATAGGCAAGCTCTTAGTGAGAAAAGGTGCCAATCCAAATCATCAGAACAAGCAAGGTCAGACTCCAGGTCACTTTGCAGTTGCATATCAATTTTATGAGTTTGCAAGCTGGCTTTTTGACGAAAAGGGTGGAGGAGCAAATGATCTCTTGACAAATATATTTGATCTAGGACCGTATGATGGTCTAGAGTAACCAACTGCAAAGCAGAAGCTAACAATTTGCGCACATTCCCTTTCCAAAATGATAGTGATAACAGTCCTATAATCTTCGGTAGCGCTTGGAGATGAACTCTCAGTTGCCTCCTCTGCTCTCCCTTTTCTTCTGCAAATCATTGACTCCAGTAGAGAGCTGTTCATTGTCCAATATCTCTGAACTAAAGCAGCATGAACAGTAGGGAGCTGTTCATTGTCCAATATCTCTGAACTGAAGCAGCTGAGAAGCATTCATGGAAGTCGGTTTTGGCGCGCGAACAACTCCTAGCTCGTTTTACTAATTCCAAGGTTTACTGGAGCAAAGAGCCAAAGAGCCATCTACCTCCTCACCATACCAAGGCGGCCTAACTCTCTACTACCATGGCAAGCACTGTGAAATAGCAGGCGTTTCTTGTTGTGAAATAGAGATAATTTATTACACGGTAGTGTCAGTGCTATTATTTAATGCTCGTTTGCTGT
>JALLBJ010000385.1:0-14418 GCA_036940105.1 Skeletonema potamos
TACATCATTGTCTTTTATCTCTCAACTACTACGTAGCAATACTCCCCAAGGGACAAACTCAGTCGTGTTGATTTCGTGCCAAGCTTGGGTATAAATGGCTTTTTTGCGGTATTTGATGCGTGTAAAATATATCCAAATGGATAATTCAGGGGGGAGTTTTGCCCGCTAATTGAAAGATGAAGGTAGAGGGAAAGATATTCGTATGATATTGCTTTATGTCGTGATTTTGGGGCTGTGGTACCTAATAAGTACTTGTAAAATAATATTTTAGACAAAATAAAAGTGAGACCTTTGTAAAACAAATTTTAAGTTATGTATGGTACTTTCGTCGCTAGTCGTGTGGTATTGTACCTACCGAAGTACTTATGATGTACACTCTCTTGGTGCCATAGGTACTTACATACACAGACAGTATCGTATATACACACTTAAAGTATGGTACTTCTGTCATTTAGTCACATCAGCTGTCGTGTTCTTCCTTCTGTGTCGACTTCCTCTTGCGCGCGCGCGTCTCCGTTCCCATTAATCCCGCCCTACTTACTTAAGCCCTAGCCTAAGAAATAAGACTGTACATAGAGGGTTTGACACCATTTCGTCTGTCGTCTGTCCGTCAACCGTTTGACGGACGAAACTCTCACACAAATGCTGAAAAAGCTAGCGTTGGCGCAAGTCGTATGCAAATTTTGGTAAAATTTCTATGAAACTATGTAGAAAGGCCTTTTATAGATCTTTTTAACCATATAACAAACGTCAACATCACACAAAGCCTTCAAATAATTTTTGCACAGCCTTTAAGGCCATCAAAAGTCTGTCCGATGTCGAACGGGGAAAAGAGAAATGTGAAATATGTCAAACATACATACATAAGTAGTATGATATTGATAGTCTTATTTGTTTGTCTCAGTCACAGAGATGTGTGTCTTTTTTATTCCTTGTTTTTTGGACTTCCCTCTTGCGTCTCCGCTCCCTATTAGCAAACACAAAAAAAACACTAAAAAAACGGCAACGGCAAAAAAAAATGGCTCGGGCACTCATTCAAGGCAAAGGTATTATTATTATTAGAAGGCGAGCTAATGCCATTTATTACAAGAAGTGAAGACTCGTTGTCTTGTTAGAGTAACGATAGAACTCCTCTCTCTCTCTCTCTTTCTTCGTCGGGTGTGTGTGCGTGTGTGTGTCGACTATTATTTTTTTACTAGACTGATATATATATTAACCAAATCCCAATAGAGAGGCAGAGAGGCTTACTACTACCTCGCAGAGAGAGAGAGAGTTGGAGAGAGAGAGAGAGACACCGCCGCTCGCTGGCCTTGGGAGGCATTACTTCCTTTTTTTTTATTTGAAAAAGAGACGGAGAAAAATAACCAATACACCACTCTCTCCTCTCTCTCTCTTTCTATCTACCTGGGTTACATCATTATCCTTTCCTCTCTAGAGAGAGAGAGCAACAACAAACAAAAATGGATAGAAATCAAAAGTTGAAAAATTATCACGCCCGCAAGGTTCGTGAACGGCAGCAACAACAACAACAGAAGGAAAATGTTGTCGAGAACACTACCGCCACCGCTACGAGAACAACTACTACTACCGGACGACCACCATCGCCAATATCAATGACAGCCATGTCAAACTTATTCACGAGCACCACCACCACCACCACTTTTTCTGCTGCTGCCGCTGCTGCACCCAAGGCAAGTTATTGTGAAATGACATCCCCATCATCATTTTCATCATTGGGGAATGGTGACAATAACGTAGCATTGTTATCGTTGGATGTAACACAACCAATCTCAAATGGAACCAATAATAATACTACTAAAAAGTATAATACTAGCAATGATGGACGACAACTACCATCATCATCATTACAGTATGTCAATGACACAACCACCACCACCACCACCAAAATAAGGGCATCATCACGAAGTTCTCGCAGCTTATTCGCCAACAACACGAATGATAATATCTCATCATTTGAAAATACCACCAACAAAAATGATGATGATAATTTCACTATGAAAGAAGAACATACTTCCAATAACAACAACATTATAATGGTGGATAATAGAATAGCTCTATTGAAAAACAAGGCTGGAGGAGGAAGAGGAGGAGGGGTAGGGGGGGGAGAGAAGAAGGAGGAGGAAAAGGAGACTTTTTCATCATCATCATTATCGGCAGGAATGATTAGGAAATATGCTGAGAAGGACAGTGTTCCAACTACTACTATTACTACTGCTACTACTACCACCACCACCACTACTACTACTACTTTGGGTGGAAGAAAGGTATCAACAATACCAATACCAACATCAACTTTACCAAAGTCCAACGAACAAGGTAGTAGTAGTAGTGGTAGTGGGGGTGGTAGAATCAACAATAACAATGATACTACTACTACCCATACTACTACTACCAACAACAACAACAACACTACCAATAACGCCGCAGCAGCAGCTAGAATGTTTGCAGCTAGACGAAGAAAGGCACAATTGGAAATGATGTCGATGGGGGGTAATACTACTACTAATGATGACTTGATCATTGCCACTGCTGCGAATGTTGGTGCTGGTGGTGGTAATGGTGGTGGTGTTGCTAGTGCTGGTAGTGGTAGTGGTGGAGTTGCTGGTGGTGATAGTAAATCTTCCTCCACAGTTGGTATATCCTCCACTACTTCATCATCAGGTAGTAGTAGTAGTAGTAGTAGTAGTATTGGTGGGGGTGGAACGACTAAGGCTTTATCATTATTTGCTCGAGGTGGCGGTGGTGGTAATAGTAGTAGCTCTGACAACCACCACCACAACAACACCGATAAGAATGAAATCGATTGGATGACAAGTCAAGGGAGAGAAAGTGTCGATAGTACTACTATCAATAGCAGTAGTAGTAGTAGTAGTAGTGGTAGAAGCAGCAGTCGGACGAGTACTCGTGGAGGAATAGGAGGTGGTGGTGGGACATTGGCATCATCATCATTGTCATCACGCAAAGATGGATTGAAATCATCATCCTTATTATTATTGAACACCACCGTTCGAGAAGAAGGATCATCTTCATCCTTTTCTAGCATGGCTACTATCAAAGTATCCAATCGTCAAAAGAAAAAGATGGTACAGAGTAGTAACGATGATGACAATGCAGATGATGGAGACGATTGCAAAAGTGCTGGTGCTGCACCAACGCCAATATTACGACAGCCGCATCATTATCATTATGAAACGAAGAATCTAGCAATAAAGGAGGAGGAGGAGGGTCATTCCAAATCGGTACGTTTTCATTTATCACCGTTGGAACGAGAAAAGAAGGCTGAGAAGAAGAAGAAGAAGACGAAGGAAGTTGTTGCTAATAAGAAGGCGGTAGGGAGGGCAACAGCAGCAGCAGAAGCACATCAAAAGGTTGTTTCTTCGAACGTTACTGTTCTTGAGTCGACATCTCCACATGGTGACATATGTGATGATGATGATGGAGTACAAGCTTCGCTCCCGAAATCGTCGTCTACTTCATTAATGGAGAGTGATGATGATCCTACTGTTAATAGCACACCTCGAATCATGAACGAGGCCAGTCACAACATTAACTTAGCGGCAGGAGGCGATGAGGAGGAGGAGCATGATGAAGAGTTTGCAATGTTTTTGAATGGATTGAGACGAGAAGTTTCTGGTGATCATACAATGGTAAGGCACACACGCTGTCCCAACTATATTGTGTGATATGATATAAAAATTGCCAAGATTTTTCCTTACACAAAACAAAATACTTTCCTTTCTTTCTTTCATAACAAACAGCTTTGGTCCGAATTCCAATCTATCATGGGACGTGCCCCTAAGGAACACGTTGCACTCTACCAATTCAATGACAGCGAAAGCGATGAGGATAAGGATGATCCAAAGAAGAAGAAGAAGAAAAAGAAGATTCGAATGGATCCACAAACTACCAAGACTCTAAATGCCATTTACAAACAGTTTCATGACCAAGATCAGCGAACGAAATCGAGCTCAAGGCGTTTCATGACGAATAAGAGTCAGTTGACGAATGATAAAGATATCGCCAAACAGCAGCGAGAGGAGAAAAGGGCGGGTAGAGATGAAGTGACAAGGACCGAGGAGCATTCAAGAGACAGAATAGTGGGTGACAAGTCCCCAGTTCGTCGTCGTAGTCCTCAGGAGGAGGCAAGGGTTAAATCGATGTCCAAGTCGACACACCAATCTAGCCAAAACAACAATACGTCATTTGGTGTAGATAATGAATCGGCAGCTGTCAAACTTCGCCCTACGCCAACGAGAAGCTCTACCAAAACCGAACCAGAAAATTCATCTACATCTACACCAAAAAATGAATTATTCAGTGTCAAACTACGTCCCACTCCAACCAAAACTCCGCCCCCGACCAACGCAGCAATCGAATCATTTACCACTCCGACACCTCAAAAGTCCTTTACTATAGGAATCGGCAGCAGCGGAAACAAAATACCTAGGCTTTTACAGCGAAGTAGCAGTAAGTCGAGCAGTGGACGCAGCATCAGCTCTGGAGATGAGAAGGAAAAGAAACGTCATAATTGGATGGACTCACTGAAAAAGAAACAAAAATCCCACAAATCGAAACAAATGGCTGATTCCAACATATCAGTCGAAGTCGAAGCAGGAGATATTCTTGATAGAAACGGTGTTGCCTCTCATCGAAAGAAACTCAGAATAACTCCCCCCTCTTCGCCGGAAGAAAACGAGGGACAGGTTCCGCCATGGGCAAAGGTTCATTTGCGTACCACTCAGAGGAGAGAGGAGTTGCTTTCTGATACCCCCACAGGCAGCGTTGGTGGTTCCACACCAAAGTCATTTACTCCATCAGAAACATTTGTCCCTGCCGACTCACTACCTCCTTTGTGTTGTGTGGGTGATACAATCGATTTGGATTCTCTGCCAAAAAGATTGTTCCCGGAAGAGGCTGCCACTGTCTTCCCATTGAGGAACAAGGATGCAAACGATGAGTCAGAACAATTTGTCATAGTTGGCTCGATCGCAATCGTCACTGCGTCTAGCAGTGCTGGTAACAACGGACGCAAAGTCAACATAACTTGGTGGTGCCACAGGAGTGCAATTCGAACCTTAACGCTCAACGTCGAGGCCACAGGAGCTACGATAGCCCATGCTAATGGTCGCATGCCTCTCGTTTTTGAATCATCGGATATTGGCCTCAATTTTGCTCAAGCATTTTATCGTGGGCCTTCCAAGCAAGTGTCTCAAGCACCTTCCCCACCCCAACCGCATCATGCTCCAAAGAAAGACCCAAAAGAATCGGCCAAAAAGGAATTATTTGATAGTACAAAAGAGGACAGTAGGAGCCGAATCGGAAGTGGAGACGTCAGAGCTGGCCTCACTGAAGCAGAAGTATCTCTTTTGGATGAGTATCGTCACTTTGACGAAACTGAGAAACCAAAGCTGCGATTGGTTTCTCTCTCTCCGAAAGGAGAAGATGTGATCGAAGTCACTCTGTCTGCGAGGAACTTGGCAAATAATGCTGCTACTGATGAGTTGGATGCCTCGAAGCAGAAAGAAGGTAGTGAACCAAGTCTTACAAATGAGGAAGCGAATTCAGTATCGAAGTACAAGAAAATGCTAGCGGTCGGCTTACCTCCAGACGCAGTTCGCAATAAGATGACCTTAGAAGGAGCTTCAGCAAACGTCGTGGCCGCAGTACTTGGAACGGACAAGCCCGCTTTACCAAAGCTAAAACCGAGCAAAATGGGTGAGGAAGAAGAGAAGTTGGTATCGAAGTACAAGAAAATGTTGATGGTCGGTATTCCAACAGATGCTGTTCGCCATAAGATGGTTACGGAAGGAGTTCCAGTGAATGTGGTGGCCGCTGTTCTCGGTCCGGATGAGAATGAGAGTAAGAAGAGTGCCGAGAAGGAAACGAAGGTTGACGGTGAAGTAACTGATCCAAGACAAGCACTCCTTGCTGCCATTAAGAAGAAAGGAGACCATAATGACAGTTCGACACCAACTGATCCAAAACAAGCACTTTTTGATGCCATTAAAGACAAAGGTGCTGAACCACCCAAGACCAAGCTAAGTGACGAAGAAGATATAATAGCATCAAAGTTCCGTAGAATGCTTAAGATGGGAATCCCATTAGAGGCAGTCCAGCACGGCATGAAAAAAGAAGGCGTAAATCCGAAAATAGCAGCAGCTGTGGCCGAGGAGGCACCACCTCAGGTTACTGTCAGTGAGCCTATGACTCCAGCGAAGCCAAAGAGTGGCTCCGCGGCTGGTCCTGCATTGTCCGAGGAAGAGGAAAAGATTGCTGCGAAGTATCGTAAAATGCTGAAATTATGCATCCCCAAAGATGCTGTTCGTCATGACATGAAGAAGGAAGGTGTTAGCGACAAGATTGTCGAGGCAATTTTTGGCAAAGAAGATACCAGCAAGACTGACAATATGGAGACTCCAGCAAGAGGAAAGAACACGAAAACTATCGGGTTCCACTGGAAAACGGCCAATCTGCCTCCAGAATTGTTTGAACAAACTATCTTCGCCCGAAGCGCGACGAAGAAGCGGAAGCGTGGAGTAATCAACCCCGAAGAGGATGACATCAAGAAGCTCGAGGAGATATTCCAGAAGAAGGATAATGCCAACATTGGCAAGGTAAAAAGTGGACAGTCAAACTCAGGAAACGGAATGGCAAAGCTGCTTGATATTACCCGCGCCAATAATATTGCAATCCAATTGAAGGCGTTCAATGATTTCACGCTTAGAGCACTGGCCGAAACAATCGATGATCTCGATCCCGACAGCAAAATCGTTGGTGAACGTGTAGAATTCATGTCGCAGCTTCTTCCCACTCCCAAAGAGTTACAAGAAATTAAGGCGTACAAAGGAGGGAGCGATAGACTCAACACAGCTGAGCTATTCTTTCAGCAGCTGTTGCCAGTAAAACGCTTTGAGAACAAAGTAGAAGTGATGAAGACAATGTGCACTTTTAATGAACACGCCGAGGAGGCAAGGGTGGCATTCAAGACACTGGAAGAAGTATGCGGACAAATTACGACCAGTTCAAAATTGGAACAGATTGTCTCCTTTGTTCTGGACACCGGAAATCTAATGAATGAAGGATCGCTTGATGGTGGTGTTGAGGCATTCAAATTCGAAAGTTTGACGAAATTGTCGCAGACTAAGAGTGCTGACGGAAAAACAACTGTTCTAGATTACATTGTCGAAACATTCATTGAGAAAGGAGAGAGACAAACTCTCTTCCTCAATTCCGATTTTCCCTACATTCAGGTACGTCTAACAAAACTTTCCTATGACTTGTCTTCATTCCATATCAGCCAGCGTTCACTAAAATATCCTGATTGTTTAGGAATCGTGCCGATTGTCAATAAATGACCTTTGTGGCGATGTGAATACTCTCCGACAAAATTATCAACTGTGCAAAACAGAACTTAGTAACATGAAGAGAGATCAAGCACCAAAGCCAGCGAAAAGTATCGCAAACAAAACGAATGAGGTCGAATCAGCTGATCCAAGGAAGGCTTTGTTTGCTGCTATTCAAAAAAGAGGTGCAAACGTCGATAATAATTTGTCCAAACCGCCCGTCGATCCAAGACAGGCACTTTTTGCTGCCATCAAGAACAAAGGCGCTGACAATTCAAACAATACCAGTGTCGCTACTCCCTATGTCAAGTACTCTCGAGGTGTCAAGAAGCTGGAAAGCTTCATATGGAAAGCTGAAGCAACTCTCTCCCTAACAGAGAGAGAACAAGGTGCAGCCATAAGAGCATGCAAGGTGAGTGATTTTTGTCATGAAAACAGACATCACAATTTTCTTCATACTGACGATTTGCTATCTCTCCTTTCCACTTCCAAGGGTCTTGCTGTACTTTGTGGAGAGGAAGGAGGCGAGAGATCTGCCTCATCATTGCTCCAAGTTTTATCAACCTTTGCGTCTTCGCTTGTAGCAGCTGTTGAGAAATACGACATGAGAGCAGGAGCTTCAAGGCGTCATATGGTGCAGATCAAAAGTGCTCAGCAGAAGAATGAGAAGGAAAATCAAGTAAATGATCTTCCAAAGAAAGAGCCGTTGTTGAAAGCTTCGTCTCTTCAGCCTCATGTAAGGGTTACAGATAAAATCAAGAGAGTCCACGAAGACTCCAACACTTCATCCTCAGTTCGAGTCAAGTCCGGACTCTCTCCCAAGACGAGAAACACGCTAGCACCGTCCAACGATGACGATGCTAGGAGCGCAATGTTCGCTGCTATCAAGAGTAGAAATGAAAAACCTGTTGGGGTGACAAATACAGTCAGGACCATCAACACGAATGTTCAAAGACGAGAATCGCGAGTACTTATGGTGAATAAGATGCTCAAAGAAGCTCCAGCAAACGTGAGAGAAGGTAAGTTGGTCGCAGTTTCAGTTTGACTCACAAGACTAGCACTCATTAACTTATTCTTGAGCTAACCATATCTCGTTCGTTTTGTGTATGCAGACTTTTTACGAGGAGTTACATACAGGGAAACTAGCGATCCACTTCTTCAAAAGATATACGAAAAAGAAGGAGTCGAAGGGAATACTCCAGACGATTTGAAGCCAGTTGACCCTAGACAGGAATTATTTGCAGTAATAAAGAGCAGAAGACAGGGATAATGAAAGATTCATTATACATATAATTAATAAGAGTTTAAATGTTTTTGTAGTGTCATGACTGTCTGCAAGAGAGAGCTAATAGTGATAGGGGGACGTGCTGTGGGTTTGAAATGACCGCTGCGCAAGATGTTTTACCAAACCATTTCATGGACGAGAGGGGCAAATGCAGATACAATACTTTCCGTCGAGTTTGGTTGGCTTATCTTATCAATTGCAGTGATGTCCTTTTAAGAAAAGGAGAACATATTGTGTAAAGGAAAGAACTGACTGGATTATGTAGTGATTACTTTCCATGAATGTAAATATAAAATTCATTCGCATAATTTCCCGACCAGACAAATGTTGTCCAAATTCATATTAAATCAACTCTCTACGCCAATCCCAACAATTTGAGACGCTCTGCATTTCGAGCCACACGTTCTGCCCTCATCTTTTCATATTCGCTGAGCTCAACCTCTTCGTCACTACTACTATCACTATCAGCAGCTGCTTCTAAACGCCTCTTTCGGAGGACTTCCTTCTCATCGAGAACTTCGAATGGTGGGAGAGTTTCGTTGTAGTAGTACTCGTGACTAGGCACCACAATTCCAGCCCCAAACGAACTTCTTGATGCAGCATCATCGAGTATACCATCAGAGAGTGAGCCATCAACTTCTGCGAGGTGCCCACTCTTCACAAGCCCCCTCAAAACCCATCGAAGTGCTGGAATGAGGTACTGTTCCCTAATCTCCCACACATTGTTTTCAGAATCAGCTTGAATGACACGGCCCAAAAAGGGTGGGAACGATCCATTGGCGTACGTTCCGAGACCATCTCCTAAAATCATTGCATTCGGCGAATGATTTCGATACAACTTGCCGAAGAAGAGTTCGTGAATTGTTTCTTGAACACCCTCCGCACCGAGTCGGCTTCTGCACACCGTAGGGATAAAGTCTAGGTCAGAACCACTTGACTGAGCAGGTTGGAAGATATCCCCATCCATCATGTAGTACTCGACTCCCGGTATAATCACGGGGGATTGAGTTGTCGACGTTGCTGCGGGCGCATCAGTAACTTCGTCGGCGTAAGACTTCGGGGCCTGTCGCGCTCTAGATGACCTTCTTACGCTATGCTCCTCCTCTTGTTGCATTTGAATCAACAAAAGCATTTCCTCTTCCTCGGAAGGTTCATCGCCGCCAATTTCATCAACAACTTCTTCCTCTTCTTGGATGTGTCGGCAGCTCCAGTTCTGCGGCAAAGAGAATTTACCGACATTGGTCTGAACCTTCAAGTGAGGGAACGCCCCTCCAGTTCCGAAGCCGCTAACACCTTCAGGAAGTTGGAAAGGCTTCTCGATTGCCTTGCTAGCAATGTCCTCTTTCGCATGTTTCTTGTTGCGCTTTGCCTGGCTTCTCGCCTTCCTAGCTTTTCTCCTGCCTCCACCATCTTCGTCTTCATAGTCACTTTCATATTCGTACATGTCTACATCGCTATCCTCTTCGGCGTAAATACTCTTCTTGGCACCCGAAGCTGTGGAAGGCCTCGCACTTGTCTGTCCATACCACGTAGCCTTGGATACAGCTTGATCAATCTTCCGAATGACATTTTTCTTCAAAAGTGCGGCATCAGCCCCAATCCAAGAGTTGATTCCATTGTAAAGAATTGCATTATCGAAAATCAGCATGAGAGCCTCGTAGAAAGGTCCATAAGCCATCCTATACACTGGATGGTCAGTTCCCTCTTCTTCGTCGACGTTTGCGTCAAGAGGCTTGGGCGGGATACGGCTGTATTTTCCTTCCTCAAGATTTTTCATCAACGTTGATATGTCCATCGGCTTTTTCACCACATTAGTGTAATCAGGGATCCCCAGTGCTATTGGGTCTACGGGTGCCATGAAAGGTCCTGACTTTGCGTGACTTTGAAGGTAGGTCACAACTGATTCACAAACAGAGTATGCTTCCGAGCCTGGATAGTATTCATGCATGTCAATCTTGTATTTGCTGGAGAGCGAATTCGCATTTTGTTGATAATCTGGACAAATATCAGTCAGAAGAGTTCCTTCAGCATTTACACTTGCCCATATCGCACAAGACTCTTTCAAATTTTCATTTTCGCCTTTTTCCAACAAGATGAGAACTTTGTCCTTGATACCACTTCCAGTCGAAAGATCAAAGCCTGTGATGATGCCGTAAATCACCTCAAAGTGTGCGTCTACTGGGGTAAGCATCACTCGAGATCCAGCTCTGTTTCGAAATGGGTGCGTATGCGGAGAAGATGATTGCATATTGCCATTTGCAGGTACGGAAATTCTACGATGAAGAGATGCAGCCTCCATCCCAGCTTTGACCTGAGCTTCGGTAAGGATCAGAAAACTGATTTCATCATCAGAATCCATATCTGTGTCCGAAGGAGGAGCATCAATATCACTCTCGGCGATGGGAACTGCTCGGAATCTCATGCGCCTCTCAACAATCACATTGGGACGGGAGTCAGTGTTGAGATTATTTACCGGTTTCTCGTCCCCAGCAAGTTCAACTGCTTTCTCTGATGGAACGTAAGAGACCACTCGATACCAATGACATTTTTCATTTGGATCAACGTCAACCCCTTCCGGGCGAATGGGGGGCGTCTGCGGGCGCAAGATCACATGGCCAATAAATGTATGGTCGGAACAAACCCACTTGATATTTGCATTACCGGCGTCGCTTTCTCCATTTTCCACCTTAGGAAGATAGAAATCCCAGTCTCCAGCATCAGCAGCGCCTTCAGTCTCATCAGCAGCTGTAGCAATAGCCAATGTCGATAACTGCATCAATGTATCGCCACCCTTCCCACCTTTATCGAGAGCTTTCATCAGAGCTGCCCTGAGAGTAAATTCCGTGTGCTGAAGGTTACACATATATTGTTCGAGCGCTGTTAGCTGGCGTTTCAGTTGTTCATCGATCACGGGTGCCACATGAACAGGTCCCGATATGGAGACGTCAGCTACTTGCTCCGATTTCACCACATCGCCTCCTTCATGAATTTGAGGCTCGTCACTGAAAAATTTTACCAGAGCACCCTCCTTCAACAAATCCATGCACAAAGAATCACTCTCTACGTCCACCGTCAATCGTCCGATCTTCCCCAAACGGTAGAGAAGATGTCCCAATGCACTCCTCAATTTCCTCATCTCCACAGCTCCTCCTCTTGACATATCATAATCGTCTGCGAACACGAGACGTTTCAAGTCCATCAGCGAAAATGATCCTGGTTTCGCCTGGCGCAGCAAACGAACTAGAGTTTCGAGGAGCTGGTCACGCGACATTGATTGATGACCACCATAGAAAACAGGCTCATCTCCTCCAGCTGCACGTCGCGTAGTTCGGCGACGTTTTGCTAATGGCTCGTTATCATTTGCCTCCGACGCCGCAGCCAGAGAACGTGCCAACTCCTCGTCATTTTGAGTATTTGATGCTCCTCCATTAACTCCAGCCTCGAGAGCAGGCTGGGATTGCCCCTGAACATCGATACTGCTTGACACGTCCATCATCCCTTCAACAGAATCAACACGTGACATTGTGAATAAGTTATTCAACAAAGATTGAGCCCTATTCGACCACAGAGGCCAAATTGTGCATCCGTCTCCATGGATAGATCGGAACCTCCACAACTCATACGCCTTCTTAGCGCGATAGGCGCGTTCCAATTCTGCATTCCGCTTCTGCTCTGCGGCCAAGCGGGCACGGCGGCGCTCTTCTTTTCTCGCCTTCGCAGCAGCTTTCGCTTCCCTTTCTGCCTGTTTTTGAGCAGCAATATCAACCTCGTCCTCTTCGTCATCCTCATCTCGTTCCTGCACGATTGTATGCGGTTTGAATCGGCAGCGTGCGAAACTGGATGGCTCGTATTGAGGCAAATCCGACTTCTTATCGTCGGTAGTGCAAATGATGTCCGTGATGTAGTGATTACCATCTCCGGCTTGCTCTTCGTCCAAAAGGCATTTAGGAGTTTCAACAGCCTCTCCATCAATGCTCCGTACGATGGCCGTCTGGATTTGAGCAGGTGACAAATAGCGATGTTTGCGACCAAGTTGATCAATAATGAGGCAATGACTAGGCTCGAAGTAGGGATCCACTTCATGTTCATCCTCGCGCACACTTTCTTCATCAGTGTCCTTTTTCTCATCATCTTTCTGCTCTGAAGCTTCTTTAGGCATCATGTCCAGCACACCCAACAAATATCTCGCCGAAGGGCCACCACTAACATTTTCTCCAGGCAATGAACCCACCACAAATTCACCAACCTTCTTTGCCTCATCTTCCACCACATCATCCACAGCCCGAGTTCCATCATCATTATAATTTACAGCCGTCCTAGCTCGTGCACTCCTCCTCACCTCTCCAGTCCCATCAATACCCCCAAGACCAAAGGCAGTACTACTGCTGCTCTTGGCAGCAACGCCACTCGCATCACGTGCCATCTTTTCCTTCTCAATGCGTTCACGCTCTTTCCTTTGCTCACATTCGACATAATAAGCTTCCAATAATCCCTTTCGAGAAGCATATTCAAAAGCCATGGAACAGGCCAACTTGACACGTTCGGCAAGTTTCGATGGTGCAAAGTTACACGCTGCCTCGACCTTCTCATTATACGTGATCAATTCCTGTTTGGATAACTTGGTCTTGCTTCGTTTCGTACTACTGACGGCATGTCCTCCACTACCACTACCACCACTCCCCCCTTCCAGCTCCATGTTGTTGCTGTTGTCAACATCCTCATCCTCATCCCAATCACTCTCCTCATCATCTGAAGGCAAAGATGGAGGAGGCTGAAAACTACTCATATACTGATTCGGATGCCTCATGTAATATTGATACGCCATACCATTCTCATTGACAATCTCTTCCCCACCACCACTACTACCTATTTTCTTCGCCTTTTTTTCCAATCCCATTTCCACCCTCCTCTTCTTCCGTTCCAACAACATCTCCAAACGAATCTTTTGTGCAATCTCCTTACGTAATTCCAGTGAGGCAAGTATAACAAGATGGGGTAAAATTTCATTTTCCATTTTTTCTTCAAGGGAGAGTTGTTTTCGTGTTATAGTTGCATGAACGTGTTTGTGGATGGAGAGAGCGTTTTGGGTTAGGATTGGGGGAGGGATGACGATGGTTTTAGCATTGTCGACATTGGTATTTGGGGGGGCAGTAGTGGTTACGGTGCATCTTGATCTGGATGATGCTGACGACGACGACGACTTGGTAATAGTAGTGGAAGGTGGAGTCGTCACCAAACATGGTAATAATTCCTCCAATGTCAAATCTTCCGTATACCCCACGACATTATTACTAGCAATATCTGTAGAAGACGTCGTAGTACTAGCACATACACCATCCCATAAAATACGAAATAATGGATCACCACTCTTCATTCTTTCGATAGGAAATTCCCCTTCTTCTTCTTCTTCCCCCCCAACAACAACGACATCATCCCCCTCGTCCAACGGAGGAGAATATCCAATAACAGTCCCCATACTCAAAGGCAATTGCATGACATACCCCGAAGACGATGATGATTCATTCGTACCAACATACGAAATCAACGCCTTGGAGGGGACATGTGTTTCATAATTCAAACTAAATTGAAATTTGGCATGACGTGAATCTTTTGTAAAGATTGGTGTGGTGAATTTGGAATAGGAAGAGGAGTATTGGTCATTGTTATTAGTAGTGGTGTCGGAGGATGGGAGCTGATTTTGGGGAGGGAGGGGGATTTGTGTGTAGATTAGTTTGGTGGTATGTGGGACTTGTTGAATCTGTTTTTTTT
>JALLBJ010000386.1:0-24612 GCA_036940105.1 Skeletonema potamos
ACGGCTTTCGCCACGTGATGAAAATATCACGGACCTGGCGATTTGCTTCTCGCTAATGCAGTATTCCTACCTATTCCTACATGCCTCGGACTTTGCCCAGCGTGACCCAACTTTGCACCCCCGTGATCCCCCGGACTTCGACACCACAGCACAAAAACGATGCCTCCTTTGGCAATTCCTTTACACTTGCGTGCACTACCAGATAGTTCTGACTGCTTCTACTGTGGAGATGAGTGCTGGCTGAAGAGAAAGAGCAGGGCAATATGTTGTCGGGTCATAACGCCCCGATGTGACAGAACGGAAAGGGCAATATTTTATTTTGCAGCTTTCATATCACATCTTTGGCCAGCGGTGCGCGCACAGGAAGAGGGAGAAGGATGAAATTTTTGTTGGCTCACAGTCAGTACCACCTTCTCTTCTTAATAACAATAATAATAGATCATGGCCGAAGCTACTCTTGCTTCCTCCGATGCCGCCGCGATGGATCGTCGCATTCTGGAAAAGCTTATGCTACTGGTGGTGATTCAATCTCTTGCGCAAAGAGGGCGATGACGATGACGCTTTTGATGTCGGCCAAGAGCAAGAGCTTTGGGTGATTGTGCAGAGGCTTTTGGATGCGCAGCTTCGTTTACTGGATGTTGGAGAGAAGGGGCGAGTAGAGGTGTTATCCTCGGCATCCGATCACCAGTTGATGGATAGCGCAACCGCCGCAAAGAAGAGGAAGGCAGAAGCAAAAAGGAAGAAGAAGGCACGGAACAAATGGAACAAGGCCGCTGCCAATCAAAAGGCAGGGTCAAGACTTGTGTCATCGCTGGGCGGTGGAATTATTTCGCTGATTATGATGGCGGCGTTCGGCTCCATCACGTCATTGATATCTCTTTCACTAATTCATCAAAGTGATGGATCATTGGAGGGGCAGGTTCCCCCCACCTTGCCACCGTCTACTTATCTTGGTCAAAGGGACCTTCAATCGAATGTCTCAATAATTATGAGTCCATCACGAGTAACATTATTGCCGCCTCCCACCCTCTCACAAATAGAATGGAATGCCTTAAGGGACTTCTTTAAGTCGACCCGGGGTCAAGCGTGGACGAATAGATCGAAGTGGCTGAATAACAGTATTAGCTACTGTGACTGGAAGGGAGTCACTTGTAAAGACAATCATGTGACACAGCTGGATCTAACCAACAATGGCCTGTCAGGGACATTGAGTAAGAGCATCGGGAATCTCACCTACATCGAAAAGTTGGACTTGAGTGACAACGACATTAAGGTGATATGTACAATTATACACGCTTGTTTATCATCACTTGCCTTTATTTCCTTGCATCCAACTCTCACCAAACAACAATGCCCTTCCTAAACTCACAGGGATCGATTCCATCTGAGATCGGTCATCTATCCAACCTCAAGTATCTGCGCCTAAGCTACAATGCTTTCACTGGAGCGGCACCTGAACGCTTGGGAGAGATGACAAACCTTCAACTCCTTCAACTGCAAAGCAACAGAATTACGAAGATGCCAAATATATCACGATTGAATGATAGTTTATACAACAAATCAACATTCGTCACAGACTGCGGCGTCCCTTCTGCTTTTGATAAGGCCCTTGAGTGCAAAAATTGTACAATTTGCTGTAAGATCATACTGCGATTGCTCATTTCGCTGTATCTTTATTTGCTCAGCAACCTCTTACCAATTGTCTCCGACACCACCGCAGGTAATAAAAATGATGAATGCTATCCCCAAGAAGAAACTTATGTCGCAACATGGGGTCTGAAAAACTATGGAACATTTGCCGCTGTCCTCTTTGGTTGCTTCGTAGGAGTTTGCTCTTTTTTCGCCTTCTCATTGTATGAATGTGATAGGCGCAAAACTCGTGATATCAATTTAATAATGATAATGGAAACGAGTCGTGAAGGAGATGGAGATGACAAGTACGCTATTGGCAAAGATTCAGTGTATTCGTACTTTGTCACTGACAAGGCCTTTGGTTGGCTGGCAGCTTTGTTTACACTTGGCATACAGATTTGGATTCTTACTGTTTTCGTCAACGCGTCGGAAACCGAGTTACAAAATGACTCAATCGACATACAAGTCACCTGGAAATGTCCTCGTTACTCGCATGTGTGTAAGCACAAAGCCGATTGGACGATTGCTGGCTGGGTAATTTTCTTCTTATTGATGTTTTACTCTCTTGCAAAAGACTTCATCGGTGGATCTAAGTTGATTTACCACTCAGCCAAAAGTAAAAATTCTCTCAAATCAAGGATTCGATATTTTTTCGGTGGGATGTGCTTGTGCTGGATTACGGGCTTTGCCTTTTATGTAAGTTGTTGCAATGGAGTCTGCCAATTGTTCCATGTTCATTCCTACTACTGTACTCTTGCATCTGGTTGATACCCAAATTTCTCTCTGTCTCTCCACATAGGTTAGTACCATATACAACAAGGCTCTTGCAACAAGCAATACTGAAATTATTGTGAATTCAGTCATTATTCTATTCATCATGGAGATGGATGAATGGATCTTTTCTTTATTGGCAGCTATCAATGGAAAATGGACTTCACATACAGAAGATGGCACAATTGATGAAATGCAGGAGGAAATTAGAAAGTTACGTGAGATAGTGCAGAAGATGCAAGAGAGGCAAGCAGCAGTAGCAGTGACTACATCTGACCTCCAATACAAAGTTGTTACAAACCCTGGACAGATTGAACAGGTCGATGAGATTACGATGCCAATGCCCAACGATGCAAAGCAGAACATTCAGGAGCCACAGCCACAACCACAAGCAGCAGTGATAGTAATCTGATAAGTAAAGATCAATTTTGAATTTTCGATCAAAAGTAATATTTGAATATCATTGAGAAAATCAATCCCCCCACCCCCCAAACCCAAATGCGAATGGAAGTGCCCATGCCCATCCCGATCTTATGTCTTTTATGCTTTATCTGCTGTTTCAAACCTACTCTAACTCTATTCAACTTGTCAGAATTTCTCATCATCTGCTTCCTCGCTGTGACGACAACACAATCACCACTCTCAATCCGCAAGAATACTGTACAAGGACTTCGCAACATATCGTACCAACTGTGGTGATGATCTTGCTACCATAAGCAGTATTGCTCTACTAATTGGTGAAAAACTGTGAAGCAAGCTTGTATGTGAGTCGCTGTGACAGCCTTCTTCCGTCCACAAAAAACATACACAAAACCCTCTGACAATGAAAAAGAGATGATTGCAAATAGTAATAATAGTAATAGGACACCGCTACCGCCTCGTGGTGTGCTGCTAATTCTTCTGCTCAGCTGGTGGTGGTTTGCTGCAGCTGCTTCCCCTTCGTCGTCTTCTCAACAATCAGCAACAACAGTAGCAATGTCACCCTTTTTCTTCTTTTTCGTCACGGCACTAGCAATTGACACCTCGTCGTCTCCCTCTGTTACAACATCATCCTGCACCGCCTCATCCTCATCCTCCTCATCGACTAGATCATCTCCAAATACTATACTCTACAAATCACAAGACTACCACCTCCTCGAAGTCGTACCCCACTCCACCGCCTCCTTCACACAGGGCCTAACATCCTACGGCGGTCATCTCTACGAGGGGACGGGACTCGAATACAAATCCCAAATATTGCAACATGACCCATCTCAAGATATGAAAACAGTACAAAGTCAAATGGTAACACCCAATCATGTCTTTGGGGAGGGTATCACGTATTACTTTGTAGACAGAGAGAGGAAAGACGAGGGGGGTAGTGGTGAGGTAGTAGTGAGAGAGCATCGAATGATACAATTAACTTGGAAAAATGGTCTTGCGTTGATTTACAAAATTCATAATCCTCCCAACAACAACAACAACAATGACAATAGCAACAACTATCCAACGTGGGAACTAATCAATCAACATTCATTCCAAACACACACTGGAGAAGGATGGGGGATTACATTTATTCCCCACACAAACGAGTTTTATGTCACGGATGGGAGTGAATATATACTAGTTTGGGATGTAGAGACATTGCAAGAAAAACGGAGAATGGCGGTCACTTTGGAGAGAGGGGGGGAGAAGAGTAGTAGCAATAGTGGTGGTGGTAGTAGTAGTAGTGTAAGATTGAAGTATTTGAATGAGTTGGAGTTTGTTGATTTTGGGCGTAGTAGCAGTAGCAGTAAGATGAAGGAGAGGAAGAAGAATGAGAATGGAGATAGAGGGAGAAGAAGTGTAAAGGACTGGGATATTCATAGTGTGTACTTGGAACCATGTCAAGAGGGTGATTATATTATGATGAAGAGTGATGATAATGATCCGCCACAAACAACTTGTTCGTCTTCGAATACTGACAGCAGTACTACTACTACTGAAGAATGCAACAACAACGACGACAAAGACAAAGGAAGCTTTACTTCCACAATGAGTATTCTTGCTAACGTGTGGTATCAAGATGTATTGATTCGTATTGACCCAGTTACCGCCAAGATAACACGAGTGTATGATTTGAGTGATATTTATCCATATGAACAAAGGCGAGAGGATGGAGCTGATTGTTTGAATGGTATTTCAGTAGTGACGACGTCCGAAAATTCAGGTGGTGGTGATGATGATGATGAGGAGGAGGAGGAGGGGGTGGAACTTTGGGTAACGGGTAAGTGGTGGCCCAAGATGTATCGTATCCGTTTGATTGATTGATACAATAAAAAGAAATGGTGTATCTAAAACACATGATGACTTCTTTTTTTCCGTTTGAGATTACATCATCCCCTCCCTCCCCCCGTCCCCTCCCCCCCCCCCCCCCTCACTTCATCTCGTTGCTTCTTCTTCCATCGGTAGTCCCATCCTCCTCTTCATTTAGAAAGTCTGTATCCATCTCTTCACCATATCCCCCTTCATAGTTTGTCATTGATACACCCTCCATTACTGCATTCTGTGGTGGTAGTCCTCTCCGTTTCGTAACCTGATCTTGTTGTAGATCTCGTCGTTGTTTATGTTGTTTTTGTTTTCTTGTAGTACCTCCAAAGACATCTCGATCTATAACATGTTTGTTTGGATTCTTCACTTGTGTCTCATGATGATGATGATGATTATTGTGCTGTAATTGCAGCATTGGTGGTTGTAGTTTCTGTAATGTAGGAACGTTAACAACACTTGGATCCGTAGTAATCAAGTTGTCAAATATAGATTGCTTCTTTGCTGCTGGTGCAGTGGTAGATGTATTGGTTGCATCCTCATTATTATTTGACTGGGCAGTAGGAGCGGTAGCAGTTGTAGCGGCGGACGCGTTAGTAGTAGTAGTTGTAGTTGTAGTATGAGTCGTATTTGGAGTAGTAGCTACTACAGCCGCTGGAGGAATGTAGTCACCCACATTGGCAAAGATGTCATCATCACTATCGCTATCTTCGTTGTCGTTTTCCTCATTGTTGTTCGTAGTAGGAGGTGATGATAACTGTACTTGGCTATTGCAAGCGATGTCGTCATCTTGATGAGTTTGTTGTTGTTGTTGTTGTTGTTCATCCTTACTAGTACTACTACTCTCCTTACCAAAGAATGACTGTTGCTGTTGTTGCTGCTGAGTAATCGTCCCTTTATCACTCTTCTCACTGCCTCTCTTTACAACCCCCTTCTTCATCATCTTCTCCTTCATCTTACCCCCATTACTATAATTCACCTCATCCAATTTTTTCTTAATCGTAGCAATCCAATGATCATCTAACGGAGTCATTATTATACCCATACTACTCCAACTTGTTTTATCCAATAATACTGATTCGTCACCACCACCAGCATGGAATGAGGATGATGATGATGATACTAATGGACCAATATTCAATTGAGGAATATCCCATGCATTCCTTCGTTTTTGAATATTGGAATCAAGTGAGAATGTGTAGTTGGATCTTTGTATGGATTTTTGGTGAGTTGGATTGATTTGAATGTTGGATGATGATGATAATGATGTGGTAGTGGTGGTGGTGGTGGTGGTGTTAATATTTTGACGTTGTTGTTGTTGTTGTTGCTGCTGTTGTTGTTGTAGGAGATATTTTAATACCGACATGCCCAATTCACTCTTGGGTTGTAAAGTCGAAATGGATGATGACACTTCTTTTGACAATGATGTTGATGATGAAGTTGTAGACGACGACTTCTTTTTGCTCTGAGCATGGATATTTTCCAATAATTGATCCAAATCTTCCTCTTTTTCATCATCATGCTGTTGTCCATTATTATGATCATCATCATCATCACCCCCCATTTCCTCCCGTCGAACCTTTCGAGCCAAAGCCCAATCCAATCCCTTCACCAAATGTGTATGTTGTTCGTCACCTCCTAAAAATTTGGATAATTCCGCTTGTCGCTTCCTTCTATCTGCAAACTCATCATTATCATCATCCCCATCATCTTGATGATTACTACTACTACGCATCATGGCTACGGCGGCTAAGGCATTGACTTCATTGTAATCTAAATTCTTCCCCTCTCGACGTTCTTTCGCTCGATCTCGATATTCTGTTCCTCCTTTTTGTTGCTCTTTACGGCGTCGTTTCCACTCAGGTTCATTCTTATTCAGTAACGTGTCATCATCATTAACATTTTGTCTCTTCTTCTTGTCGTCATTATCCGATTCACCACCACTATCACTACTTGCATAATACTCGCTCCCTAATAATCCTCCTCCTCTCTTCCTCCTAATAGTATTACTTTTATTCTTGCCACCACCACCACGTTGTTGTTGTTGTTGTTTTTGTCGGAATTCAGTTTCAACTGCCTCACGTGCAATTTCTTTTGTAGACTTTTTCGTCGCTGTAGTTGTTGTTGTTGGATAGGAGGTGTTGACTAGCGCACGAAAGGCATTGTTGTCCATTTTGGATTAAATGTTTTTTTGTAGTAGTATATTGGAAACAAGCTTTTCGCTGATAATAAACTCTCTCTCTCTCTCTCTCTCAACAATATTAGCAAGGATTCACTTATGCGCCGCCTCTCCTCTATCTGTTAGCACATAATATTGTACCATAGCCTACTTCAGGGGACGGATTTATTGGCAACGCTCCACCAATAAAAAATATTAGCGGGAACACTTATTTTATTTAACTACACACGACATACAATTCTTTTCGACCGCGCGCGACTCTCACATCTTCTTTCTTCCAATCGAAGACATCCATCTTCAACGCGACTCACACACTTTCTTCAATTTTTTTTTAGAGCGTTAGATTGTCCCACCGCACGCACATCGTTGTAGCCATAATAGTGAGTATTTTAGGCAGGACAATAGTAATCCACGCCACCGATAAGTAGCTCCCCTCTAATAAGTAGCATTTAGTGCATGGAGGCAACGACTCTCTCTAAAACTTTGCTATACTTATCAACTTCGCTTCATACCGGCTGAACTGCTGGCAGTCAGTCAATAATTTCAAGCAGAGTTTTGGGAAATCTTATATAGGTCTGAGTGCAGCAGATAGAGATACATCGCTTTTGGGGGTCTTGGGTTGACTCATATATTATATTATCCTCCATATACAATTTCAATTATGAAACGATTGCGCTATAGCACCGTACTTTTAGGGCTATTACTCAACTCGCTTCTGACCCATGCAAACGACGAGGCCGAGCTAACAATCACTACCAACGATTTCAAAGGATTACAATCGAGTAGTGGAGGATCATCACGGCATCGCCTATCCCAGCACAGAAAAAGAAGTTTGTCACCACCACGACGATATTTGGTAGATTCATTAGAAAGTCGTAGCGATTCGTATTTAAATGACCATATTATCGTTGAGATAGATCAAGAGGTCGATGGTGATTCGAAGTTGTTGTTGCAGGACGACGAACGACAGCTTCTTCAGACAAAGAAGAAGACGAAGAAGAAGGATGACAGCAGCAGTAACAGGAAGAAACCAAGCAATAACAATAACAAGAAGAAGAATAATGGACCAACCAAACAAGATAGGCCATCACGAGACTCTGGCAACAACAATAAGAAAAATGGGTATGACAAACAAGACAAAAAGAATGGTGAGAAGCGGAAAGATAGAAAGGATGATGGGAAGGGTGGGTACAAACGAAATCCAGAATGGTGTTTGTGTGAGGATTTGTATGGTCCGGGTTGGGATGGTTTGAGAGATTTGCGATGGGGTTTACCGGATGATTATTGGTCGTCTTCAGTAGATTGGTTTACGCCGTGGAAAGAGGATGATGATTATGATGACGACTACTCCTCGTACGAAGATGATGATGATTCCGACTTCTACTCGACAACGAAGAGAACGCAGTACAAGGAGAGGAGCAGCACAAGTAATAAGAAGAAGAATGGTAGATTGTTGGCAGATGAACAAGACTTGCGTTCAAAATTTAGCCGAGATGATGTGGATACAATGTACAAATCAGAAGTCGATGAGTCAACTGAAGATGATCCAAACGAGGAGGAAAGTACTACTACATCATTGGCAGAAGTCTTTGCAGCTGCGGAGAAGGAAGAGGGTGGTACCATGACGTTGCGTGTCCAGAAGAAGAAGCAGGATAGGAATGTTAACAACAACAAGAAGGTAAACAAACGAGATAATGGTGGGCAAGCTAAACGTCGAAGATCCAACAGTGGCAAGCAGGACTCCAGCTGGGGGGGAGGAGGAGGAGGAGGAGGAGGAGGAAGAGGATACGATCCCAGAGATAACTGGAATAATTTCGACAGCAACGGCAAAGCCAGTAAAAATAGAGGCGGCAAACAGAGTAATAATTGGGAGGGTGCCAACAACTGGGGCGCTGGCAACAACTGGGGGGCTGGCAACAACTGGAGTGAAGCACCAGAGAAATGGTGCATCTGCCCTTATGTGCCTCCCGAACCCACCTCTTCACCCACATTGATGCCCGCGTCTCCTACATTTGAACCATCATCTCATCCGACATTTACGCCGTAAGTAAAGCATTGCATTTGTTTTTTGTTAGCTGTGTTTACATGGACATGAACTTACGTTTCTAATCAATTTGATGTTCCACAGGACAATGTATCCAACACAGGATCCGACTCTCTCTCCGACGAATACCCTTCCGACTCGCTCTCCGGACATTGAACCAACCCGTCCACCAACGCCACTTCCAACAAGACCGCCTACTCGTCTACCAACGCCACGTCCAACAAGACGGCCTACTCCTCCGCCAACTGATCGACCAGGAAGAACTCCCACGCGAAATCCAACCACAAGGCCGTCGGCACCTCCTACGACGAATAAGCCTACAAACGGGGCTCCCACACAGAAGCCATCAAGAATGCCAGTGGTTGCAGGAGTTGGGTTCGAATGGGGAGCAAAAGGACCTTTGGGACAAACTCAACCAGAACCAGCAAAATTTCAGGGTGGACTTCCAATAATTGACATTGCAGCGGGACCTCGTTACACTCTTTTCGTGGACGATGAAGGGAATGCGTTCGCATCGGGGTATGTTGAGGCCCCGGCGGAGTACAGGGGGCAATTTGGAGTTGGAGATGTCACCCAAGGTTCTAACAACGACAGACCAGTCTCGATTGTGGTTCGAAATGGCGTACCAGGAAAAGCTCCTCCGTTTCAACGGGTGCAAGCTGGAAGTGATCATTCTGCTTTCATTGACGTGAATGGACAAGTTTACACGACAGGAAGTAACAATGACGGAAAGCTTTGTTTGGGAGATAATGATGGTGGCATGAAGGAATATCCACATTTAGTGACACTACCTTCCAACAGAGTGGCTGTTTCTGTGTCTTTGGGACTTGAGTTTACACTGATTTTGCTCGACAATGGAGAAGTTTATGGATGTGGTTCAAACAGGCTAGGGCAAATCGGATTGGGTGACACTGTTTTTGTGAGCAAACCTACATTGACCGGGAAAAGTCTCGGGAAAATCAAAGATATATCAGCTGGTGCGGAGTTTAGTCTATTTCTAACTGAGGATGTAGCGTTGACTGAGGTCAGAAGAGCTTACAGCACCGGAAGTAATCTTTACCAGCAGCAATGTAGAGATACTGGTGGTAATCCAGTAAAGACACCGACAGAAATCAACAATCAAGGATTGAGTGTCTTTGGAATCCAAGCAAGTAGGTCATCTTCGTATCTCCTACTAACTGCAGGTAGCGGCCTACGAGGGATTGCGTCATGTGGGAGAAATAATGAAGGTCAACTTTGTGGTAGTGTAGTTGATGCCAAGGCGCAAGTAAAACTCGACCCATCGATTCTCCCAACTGGGTTCGGATCAGGTCCAACCGCTCAGACCGTGTTCTTTATCGGAGTAAACGCCACAGACGGAAGTGACGTGGTTTACGGATGCGGTCAAAATGATCTTGACCAAGTGGGCATTGGAAGTAATCAACCAGCACGGATAGACACTCCAAAAAAGCTTGACTTTCTTGGAATCAAGCGATTCAGAATGAAGATTTCAGCATCGACAACACATACAGTTGCTATTGACACTTCAAGTCCAACGCCAACGACACCTTCACCTACAAGTGAGTAAACTTGCTTCTTTCCTATTCAGCTGTTTTAGATTGAATATCTTGCTCAATCTCGCCCTAACTTTTCACTCCATAGCGAAATCCCCGGTTGAGAGTCCAACGCACCAACCGACTCCATTACCTACAGGTGAGTGACTTGCACGGATTTGTTTTTATTGTTTCGATGCCACGAATCTTATACAAAGATAACCTTATTCATACCATACAAAGGCCCAACTCCTGTTCCAACACCAAATCCAACAAATCTTCCGACGCCAGCTCCAGCTCCTACCAATCCAACTACTCCTCCGACTGCTATTCCAACTACTCCTCCGACTGCTATTCCAACTTCTCCTCCGACTGCTCCTCCGACGCCAGCTCCAACTCCTACCAAACCTCCCTCTACAACTGCACCTCCGACTGCTCCTCCGACTGCACGTCCAACTGCGCCCCCAACTGCTCCTCCGACGCCAGCTCCAGCTCCTACCAATCCTCCCTCTCCAACTGCGCCCCCAACTGCTCCTCCGACTCCAGCTCCAGCTCCTACCAATCCTCCAACTGCTCTTCCGACGCCAGCTCCAGCTCCTACCAATCCTCCCTCTCCAACCAATCCTCCAACTGCAAAAATTACCGCTGTGAATGCCCTCGTCGTAGATAACAGTGCCACATTTCAACTCGGTAGAAGTATTGCTATCTTCGGGACGAGTGCATTGATCGGCGCTCCTAATGCCAAAGAGAACAATCAAAATGTCCTAGGGGCAGCCTATCTATTCCCAAATGTGAGTTACATTATTGGCAATGACTCTTTGCTCAACTTGTGCTGATCGGCGTCTCTCAACTTTGGACTTTCTTCTGTTTCGTAGTTGATTAGCAGTGTGTCTCAGACTAAATTGACATCACAACTAGATGCACCGGCTCCCGCACCAGGATTCAAATGTGGTCATGCTGTAGCCTTGTCCGAGAAATTTGCCGTGATAGGATGTCCAGAGTTCAAAAAGTATGATAAATCAAGTGGCAGGTATTCGGGTAGAAGTTCAGGAGCGTTTGTAGTATACGACAGAGGCAATCTTAGCAGCGTACCCTTCAAAAAAGAATATGACCCGATGACAGAGGATTCAGATCATCCAGAGTTTGGTTCAGCACTTTCCATCAACGCCGCAGGAAAACTTGTAGTCGGAAGTCGCGCTGGATTTGTTGAGATTTATGAACTGAAGAGTACTCAACCTGGCCGACCAACTCTTAGGTTAAGGCCTAACTTGGCATCGAAGGTAGATAACTTTGGGATGTCGGTTGCAATAAACGACGACGACGTTGTTGCAGTAGGAGCTGTAAAACAAGACGGAAAAGGAGCAGTTTACCTCTACAGGAACTTAAACACAAGTCCTGAGGAGATTCCCGCGCCAGCAGCTGTATCAAACTGTGTTTCTGCGAGCGGGTGTCAATTCGGTTTCACCGTTGCTTTGTTCCAAAACACTCTCTTTGTGGGAGCGCCCTACAGTCAACAAGGAGGCATGGTATTTGTGTACGACCTGACTCTGGTCGACTACCAAGCAAAAGTTAAACGTCTGCCAGGAAATATACTTGATGGTTCGGAGTATGGTCGCTCAGTTGCAGTAGCAAACGGAGCAGTGGTAGTTGGAAGCCGGGGGTTTAAAGAAAAAGAAAGGTGAGCTATGGTGATTATAGATGATCACAAAATCAATTTCCATCGGAACCGAACTTTTCTCATTTTGTACCCATCTTTTCGTCAAATCCCTAGTGATCCCTCCATCGGAGCGGTCTATTTTTACAATCAGGATAAAAATGGCGACTGGTATGATCCCGGTATTGAAAACTTCAGCAACCCTATTCGAGGGAATGGTAACAACTATGGCACTGCTGTAGCAATTGGTGAAACTGCCTTTCTTGTGGGAGTACCAAACGAGAATTCTCAATCTGGCAAAGTTATAGCGTACTCCTATATACCTGCAGCCTCTGCCTCTGCATCTGCATCGAACGGATCATCCAGCTCAGATAGAAATTCTTCAAATACAACCAGCAAGTCTGCGGACCCACTACCCCCAACTCCATCCAATTCCCCGATAGCTGCCACACTCCTTCCTGGACAGAGCGCAAGAGATCCGACAGCAACTCCCACTGAAGTAAGTGAAGTAACATCAGCTCCTACCGAACTGACATCTGAAGAACAAGAAGTTACAGAGCTGGAAATTTCTGATGACTGCACACTCGCCTACAGGGTAAATGGGTGGGACGCATTGACCATAACCATGGAGCTAACTTGCGAGGGAGTCGAGGAGTGGGTTGGGATTGGCTTCTCTACTGACGGGTTTATGCAGAATAGTGAGGCTGTACTTGGCATACCAGGGAATAATCAGCCTATCAAGTATTCTCTCAATGGAAAATCCGCTGATGCTGTGGTACAAATGCCGGAGCACAAGCAGACACTGATAAATGCAAGCTTGGAAGTTGACAATGATGGTAGAACTTTGATGAAATTCACAAAGATTATGAAGGAGGAAGGTGGGATCGAGATCAAGCACGGAGGAGAGATTTTCTTGTTATATGCACGTGGAATGAGCACCAACCTTGGCTATCACGCAGAGAGATCATCAGTCAAACTCACCCTCTGAATTGTGTGACGTTTGATTTACTATAATTGTATGTTCATATAGGTAGCGGTATTAATTAATTATTCATGTTAGATGAGTACACAAGTATCTGCTCAGTCTTTGTGTTGCTACTCCTCTTGTAGATTTACGATTTACATTAGCAGCGAGATCTCATTGCCCCTCCCCCCAATTGATATGTAGCGATAGCGGTAGGCAGGAATATTCTGCAACACTTGCAGCCGCATCAAAGAGCATAGTCATCCCTTCCATACTGTGAGGCAAAGCTGATAAACCCACGTTTCGCAGCAGTACCAGCTTCGTCACCTTCCCCTACTCGTTCGCTCACTTCCTTCTTCTTCGTCGCTCCACCATTTTCATCGCTACTACCACCACCCCCACCTCTCCGATCCAACGCATCGTTCGAAAACAAATTCTTATCCAACCAATCCTCTAGATTCGCTTCAGAAATTACTCCCGAATGCGAGGCCACCGGTTCCCCCCTCCAATACAAACTAAGTGTATCGTAAATGGAGATAGTAATGAGTGTTATCAGTCTTTCACTGCAAAACGCATGACCACCACCCCCTTTAAACTTACATCAAAGTGGGCAATCCACTCACTCTAACACCCTGTAATAGCATTTCCACTTTGAGACCTTGATTGTTGGGACATTCCACATCATATTTGAGTATAGACAACTGAGCTGAATACTTTTCAGCAGTGGAGGTTATGAGTGGTTCGATGAGTTTGCATGGACCACACCTGTCGCACACATTAATATTTGGATGCCACATTAGAAATTGTCAATGAACAAGCCACACACACACACACCACATGACATGAGAAGACATTACCATTGAGTATAGGCATCAACTAGGACCGCCGATGGAGCGCCAGGGGGTGGAGAGAAGAGAAGGTGCTTCATATTGCTATCGTCGAGATGATGTATCGCTGCTGTCGAGAAGAGCGATTTGTCTTTTTGATGACGAAGAAGTTGAAGTTGCCTGTTCGCAAAGAAGTGTTGTTGTTGTTGACTTGTGGGAAGAAGCAGTGGTGAGAATGATGATGAAAGGCGACAGCTATGCAGCATGATTGCTGCTATGAGGAGGAGGGACGTCATGTTTGTTATTGGTAGTGAAAGGGTTGACATCTACCGCCGCCATGAGTGACACCTTAAGCAGGGGCTTGAAAAGTTCAATCCGTGTGTAGTTAAATAAAATAAGTGATCCCCGCCCATCATCTTTGTGCCCCTACCATACATTTGATGTCCTCGCGCTGTTGTTTGATAATGTGATAAGATATCCTTTTGAAGAAGTATACATCTGCCTCTGCCTCCTCTGCTTCTACTCTGCTAGATTGAATATCTTAAAATTATTTATCAGTTACATAGTATTCTGATAGTTGTGCTGCTGACTACTTCCATTTTGCCATGTGAGAGCAAGGTTGATTGGGAAGATAATTGAACAGAAGGAAACAACGTAATACACGATAGAAACAAATGATTATGTATGTAACAGTATTGTATGTGATATCTAATTCTATGATGAAAATTGTATCCACTTCAGCCTAACATATTTCTACTGGACAGGATACAAGCCTACTGCATCGAGTACAACATTCCATACAATGATCGTTGGAAGCATGAGCACGGTGCCCGCGGTAACGTTGGCTGCTAGATCTTTCTCACCAACATTATATTGGCGTCCTAGAGAGAAGGATGCCATGCTAATAGGCAAAGACGCTATCAGCACGGCAGCTCTTCCTGCCTCGTCATTCAACTTCATGCCCTTTGCGAGGCCCATCATGAGTAGAGGTATGGCAATAAGCTTTAATATCATGAAGAAGCAGAGTTTCAGTATTGGAATCCTATGGCTGCTAGACGGGTAGAGTTGACCGTACATCCACGAGCCCATTGCAAGCAATGACAACGGACTGACACACTCGCCTAACCAACCGAGCATGTCACCAAACCACTCTAAACCGGCTATGCACGTATCTGATGGACATCTCAGATACTGCCCCGCAGTTGATAAGCTTATCACAAAACCCACAAAGAGAGCGATGAGAATTGGATTCGAAACCAATCTTTTGCTTATGTCAGGCCAAAAGGCTGCACGTGAAAAATACTCAAAGTTTATGATAGACCACCAGCTCCTTGGGTCATCGTCTGGTGAATGAGAACTTTGACTCTGGTCAGATGCTACTTCGATTGTGACTATTGTACTATCTTTCGTTGGAGCAGGCGTGATTTGCTGGGTAGTAGGACGTGGCTCCCTTGACCATCGCTGCTCTGCTTCGTGGTATTCAAAGAATATGAGTTGCAGCGGAAGCTGAAATATGAAAGATGACACACCGGCCATCAAGCCGTACTTCGTTCCAAGACTTGGATCACCAAAGACGGCACTGCAAATAGGTATCCCCAAAACGACGGTGCTAATCCATGTGAATGATAGCCACAGTACAGCCACATCGCCGAGGTCGTTGATAGGTCTCTTGGCTTTCCAGTTCAAGCATAGAGCTGTGCAGAATGCGATCACAAGAGCCATCGCTCGAAGTATAAGAACTGTACAAGCAATAGAAAATTCAAGATGAGTAGACGGTCAGAAGTCAAAAAAGACTTACAACTAGATTGTTCTTCTCTTTCTGTTTTATATAAAACTCACATGCCACGATAAAGGCCCATATGTTTTTTTCAGCATAAAAGTCGATCCCTATGCCGACTCCATTGATTATCAAGCACGGAAGAAGTATCTTGAATACGACGTTCACTGCTTGAGGAACGAAGAGGGCAGCTGGGACGATGCCAAAGGCCTCGCTGCAGTATCCAATGAGGATTGTTAGGCATATCTGAATTAAACTGTTGAGGACTGGCAGATATGACCACGACATGGCCACAATAATATTATGTTTATGATGTTTGTCAGGACGAATATATTTGGAGTGAAATGATGTATTCAAATTTATGTGCGTGTCAAATGATGTCGCCGTTTGCGGTGGTCAAATGAGAAGCGTGCAGCGTTCGCATTGTCTCACTGTGTCAGCGCCTGCCGTTTTTGGCTTTTGGCGTGTCCGACCGAACGTCACCTCTGTACAGGTAAGTACCTACACATATGGTACTTGCTCTCTAGAGAAATAGAAACAAGATCTGTTTGAATTTCTTTCGAAGTCTGAATAATATGATACTAAAATCAGCGACATCATTCATCACATCATTTCCTTGATATTAACTGATTATCTTTTTACATTGAAGTCCGAGTAAGGCTCTTGATAAGCCCAGCATCATCCAACATGATGTCGAAATGGTGCTGCTGACCATCTGGGCCAACCACATCCGTACCATCACTCATCAAACGATGCCGCTTTATTTCTAGCCCACATTTCTTGTCCACTTTTGGAAGCTTATCCTTGATCAAACACTTAATCGAGTCTTTGCCACACACTGCACCAAATGCGTCTGTGTTGGTGTTCCATACACAATCATTCGTGCACAGTCTTGCTGCTTCTTCACAATCACGGAGGTCAACCGCGGAAAGGAAGCGTGCCAGCTTCTCCCGCGGAGAGCCTCGTGCGGCGTAAGTTGTGTGCAACAGTCTCTCTGACGTTTCAGACAGAGGGGAGCCCAGAAAGTCATTGTATAGTTGTCGCACCTCTTTATTTTCATGACTCTTCCTAATCGTAGATAAATCGTCTATTGTATAAATGCCCTTCATCCTCTTCTTGAGAATATCTTTGTCGTCCGACTTGGGTTCTCCGCCGCCACCAAGACATCCTCCAGGGCACGTCATCACCTCAATCATTAGGAACTTCTTTTTCCAATCATCATTGCTGAGCAAGTCAATAGCAGATCCGATGGAGCTGACAGCGGCTACCGATCCAAGTCCTTCAATACTTGCAACTTTGATTCCTCGCTCAACTCCTCGAACCCCCTCGTGCTCGATGGGACCATCCAATCCAAGCGCGTCAGCGGCAGTTCTTAGTGCCGCTTCCAAGACACCACCACTAGCTCCGAAAATAGCGGCTGCACCACTAGAATCGCCCATTGGACTGTCGTATTTACCGTCATTACTCAAGGAAGCGAAGGGAATGTTTCTGTGACGAATCATCTTTGCAAGCTCTCGTGTAGTGAGCACTGCATCAATGTCACCTCTGTTACCTGGACGAACTGCTTCATCCTTCTTTGCAGTACATGGCATGATAGATACTATGAATGGTTCTTCCTCACTTTCAGCAGCGATTAGTTTTGCAAGAGGACCATTTCTTGCTATTGAACCGTGCATTTGCTGCGGTGATTTAGTGGTAGACAAATGAGGGATAAGGTCAGGACGATGTATCTCAACGTAGTTAATCCAACCTGGGCAGCATGAAGTAAATAGAGGCAGGGCTCCTTCTCGTTTGCCTTGGACACGTTGCAACAGCTCATTTGCCTCTTCCATAATGGTAAGATCTGCCGAGAAGTTTGTGTCCGTGACATAATCAAACCCCAGTTGTCTCAAGGCATTTATCATTCGTCCCGTTGAGATTGAGCCAGGCTCCAATCCGAACTCTTCGGAGATTGCCACGCGGGTAGCTGTTTTTCGGTCATGTGTTAGTGATGATAGGTAATCAGGTCATTTTCATCTTAAAATAAACGACAGCCAGCACTTCTTACCTGGGGCTGTTTGAACGATAGTCTTCCTTTTTCGGTCATCAAGCACCTCAAGGACACGGTGCCAATCCGGTCTCTCTATGAGTGCTCCGACTGGACAACGGAGAGTACACTGTCCACAAGATATGCAGCCCGTCTCCGCGAGGGGCTTGTCAAATGCAGTTATAGGCATCATACCCGATCCTCTCTCGGCGAAGCCAATCGCATTAATCTTTTGAGCAGCACATGCCTCGACACAAAGACCACATTCAATACACTTGTCCATATCCCGAAAGATCGACGGTGAGGTATGATCGTGGAGCAAATGCTCTGGATGTTCGGGAGATCCTCGTACCTTCTTTGTAGAGGCAGGCCAAATGTCCTCCACTTGTTCTTCTTGCACTAAACTTTGAAGCTTGCATTGTCCTGCGGCCTCACATCTGATACAGTCGTTCGGGTGACGATTTAACAAGAATTGTAAATCTCGGCGGCGAAATGACTTGATCTCCTCGCTATTTGTCGTTATATCTTGCCCTTCTTGTGCGATGGTACGACATGCCGGTACAGGTTTATTCGATCCTTTCACATCCACTAAGCACATACGACATACTGCTCTCGGCTCGAACTCAGGGTGATAGCATAAAGTTGGAACATGAGAGCCGCTCTTGTTTATTGCGTCAAGGATTGTAGCCCCCTTATTCACCTGGACGGCTCGTCCGTCTACATGCAAGTTGACGATGGCGTTGGCAAGAGCAGCGGGGCCTTGTTGCGCGATAACCTTGGTGATTTTGATTGCAGCGTCCTTTAGTGCTGGAATTCTGTTCATTTTTGTTCTTCCTCTATTTATTGTTTATGGAATGTAATGTTGGCATGGTTTCATGTCTTTTTGAGGCCATAGTCAACGTGTATAGCAGGTCAGAGCTCGGTTCTCATTTTTCTCCTCTTCGTGCCGGTGCCGACACCAGCGTGGGCACCGTACGTGAGCCGCAAGGAAGAGGGAGGCGCCCCCCACCCCAGCCCACTCCTCCCCTCGCTCCCCCAACCACGAAAAAAGGCAAAAAGGCAAGCTGAAATGAGTGTTCCGTACCAAGCTGCCATTGATTCATCGAAAGAACCACACAGTGTTGAAAAAATGCAGTGCATACTAATCGGAGTTGCCTCTCCCTCTAACAATGTAGATGCTACGCTCTGGGGTCTCGTTACTCAGCAAGTTACTCACGTAGATGACATTATAATAACATGGGTGAACTACTCCTACGCTACCGATGAGGAGGAAGGGCAGAGAACGCTCCTTCTTTGTGCAGTTTCAGATGCATCTAATACCGACGATATTGTGAATGCAGTGTCGGCAATTGTTGAACGCGATGCTGAAGTATGGGCAACTGCACCGGCTATCTTACCATTGCGGCCACTTGGTGGCTATGACAAATATATCAAAAATTACGACAAAGAAGTCTCAGAATTATTGCGTGACAGTTGGGCAAAGCAAACAATGAAAGAGCATGGTCTCTTTTTCCAAAATGCACTCGTGGACAAATCCACTGTAGAGGAATTACGAGAGGAAATTATGGCAGAAATTGATGTAACGGAGGATTTGATAAGTCGACACCATCCGGAAATCAACATTGGTAAAGATTTTATCAGTTTCAAAGAGATTGCTTCTCGTGGAAATGAGAGGTTTGACTTGCTATTACAATCTTCTTCTTCTTCCAAAATAAGAGAGATCGTTGAAAGTAGGGTAGTGGAACATATCTCGCCGGTAGTAGAGTCAATACTGGGAAGTGACGAAGTTGACTTTGATCTTTCAGTAGTCTATTCGAAACCAGGTGCACCTGATCAAGGCTGGCATGCCGACGGCGATCATCAAAAGGGTGCCGCAGACATTAAATGGAACATTGATGGATGGAAGGACCATTTGGCTGACGCGTATGCACTTTGCTTGTTCATACCGCTTATTGACTTGGATGATGAGACTGGTTACACTCAATTTTGGCCGGCATCACATCAAAGCAAAGGCCTTGCTGGCTTTGGTCCCGTTGCTCAGATTACAGAGTCCACGTGGAACGGTAAATGCAAAGCAGGGGATGCAATTTGGTATGATTATCGTACGATGCACAGAGGAATACAAAACTGTAGCTCAAAATTGCGACCTGTTGTGCAAGTACTCTTCAAAAGAAAATGGTATAAAGAAACAAGGAACTACGGAACTGTTGCAATAACGGAAGCAAAGCAAGATACCACCATTTCTGAGCGTAGTCAAGATGCCACCTTTGCTGCATAAATCAACAAACGCATTGGCATTTGTAGACTAATAACGTTATATTCTAATGACTATATTTGGGCACAGCCGCACCTCTACAACCTTTCAAGAAGTCAAAATCTGCTCCAAGGTCAGGGCTTTCGATGGCATCAAAGAATAAGCGTGTATACCCTCCAGATGGTGGTTTCGGCGGAGTCCAATTTGATCGTCTCCTCTCTAGCTCTTCATCTGATACATTGACTGATATTACCCGTTTCTCAACATCCAAAGTGATAATATCTCCATCTGAGACAAAGTTAATGTTGCCTCCAACAGCTGCCTCAGGAGATGCATGTAAAATAACAGTCCCAAACGCAGTTCCCGACATTCTTGCATCAGAAACTCGTACCATGTCCTCAATTCCCTTCTTCAAAAGTTTGGCGGGCAAGGCACAGTTTGCGACTTCGGCCATTCCAGGGTATCCCTTTAATCCGCAGTTCTGTAGGACAAGTACACAATTTTCGTCAACGTCCAAATCATCATCATCTATTCTCGCTTTATAGTCATCGATATCTCGAAATACTACCGCCCTTCCTGTATGTTGCAGTAGATGCTGCGATGCTGCAGACACCTTGATCACAGCCCCGTTCGGTGCCAAGTTACCCTTCAAAACTGCCACATGAGGAGGTTTTGCAAGTGGTTCATCAAGAGGTAGAATTACCTTTGGATCAAAATTCTCTGCATATTGCACATTGGATTCATGATTACTCCCAGACACAGTCATGGCGTCTCCACAAAAGTGCCCCCCTTCAATCAACGCTTTGATGACAGGAGGCAGCCCACCGGCATAGTAAAATTCTTCCATCAAATACTCCCCAGCTGGCATGAGGTTAACAATCGTCGGCACCTCTTTCCCCAGAGTATCAAAGTCATCCAACGTCAATGGAACACCTACTCTTCCTGCAATGGCCAGCAAATGAATAATGGCATTTGTAGACCCACCAACAGCACAATTCACCTTGATCGCATTCTCAAACGCTACACGTGTCATAATATCACTGGGTCGTACATCGTCCTTCACCAAATCCACAATTCGCATCCCACTTAAATGCGCCAATGATTTTCTTCTTGCATCTACCGCCGGTATTGCCGCATTACCAACCAAACTCATCCCCAATGCCTCTACCATACATGCCATACTACTAGCAGTCCCCATTGTATTACACGTTCCAGTACTTCGTGACATGCCCGCCTCCATGGCGTGGAATTCCTCTTGGCTTAAGGTCCCAGCTTTACGCTGCGCATGCATTTTCCATATCGATGTTCCCGACCCAATAACCTCTCCACGATGTCTACCATTGAGCATCGGTCCGCCGGATACAACAATCGTGGGTAAATTGGTACTACACGCACCCATTAAACATGCCGGAGTGGTCTTATCACATCCTACCAATAATACCATCCCATCCACCGGATTGGCTCGACAAATTTCTTCCACGTCCATGGCACATAAATTTCGATACATCATGGCGGTGGGACGGAGACAGCATTCTCCTGTGGCAAAGACTGGTGCCTCCATGGGGAAACCACCGGCTTCTCGAATACCGTTGGCTACTGATTTGGCTAGTTCACGGAGATGGCCGTTGCAGGGGTTAAAGTCTGACCATGTATTGATAATCTACCATATAAAACGTTTTTGAGATGAGAGAGGGTTCACTTTTGGATGAGGCGTGGATGGTACAAGAAACACCAAAAAAGGAAAAACAAAATAAAAATAGAAACAACAAACTCACAGCAATGATTGGTCTACCATCAAGTAAATGTGCAGGATGACCCTGATTTTGTAACCATGATCGATGATAGATGTGATCTTTGGAATCTGCATTTGCATCATACCAACTTTGTGAACGGAGTGGTGCTGCTGTTGTTGGTGGTGGTGGTGACGGTGGTAGTGCTAGGTCCTCAATATCGGCAGCATAATTGTTGATGCAGGATGAAGATGAAGGGCAGTCGTCTGTATGGCAGTTTGGGTTGGTAGGGGAGGATGCTGTTCCGTGATGGCTCATGATGGTGTATTTTTTGATGAGAGCTATTATGCTTTTTTACTTAGCACCGCACAATCCGATTTGGCGCTTTATCACAAGATATGGATATTTTAGACTATTTTCAACCCACTCACAAAAATCTGTGGAAGTCACTTAAAATAAAACATCAAATAAAGCCTCCAAGACAACGACAGCGTTGAAGAAGGAAATAGCAGTAAAAATGATGAAATCCAATGATTCATCATCATTATCTGCTGCTGCTGTGCGACTAACTCTTCAGGTGGACAACACATCGGCATTACCAATTTTTCTTCAAGGACGGGTGAGTGAATGAAGAAAAAAAAACGAAGTGAAAAAAAGAAGAAAAAAAAAACAGACACATGATGTGTGTTCTTTTGTGTTGTGTCTACTATCTTTCTATTCAGTAGTCTCTCCTCTTCTTCAAGGAATATGGGAGAATTTCGATTTGGGGGTGTGTGTAGATCCACTCACGGAAAGAGAATATGCAACTTTTTTCCTTTCTCCTGTAATGAATCACTCAACATCTTCTTCTCTTGTGTTGGCTGTGTGGTCTTTTGTCCCCCTTTTCTTTCCCGATGTTTCAATATTGGTGTGCCTATTTATTCATCGATGCACACAAAAATCGACAACGACATTATTATTTTTTTCCATGTAGACTGTTGCAATACTAGGTGGTCAATTGGATCGCTACACCCTTGATGCGTAAGTGATCCCCTGCGGCTGCTCTTCTCAATAATTACAAGTACGCACACGGTTAATTTTTTTTCATTCATCTCTCAAAAAACTTTTTCTTTCGGACATTATAACCAATCCTCACCTCTTTTTTTTGTCTTTGGACACGTCATCATTATTACAGAAAGGAACCAGGCCACCGACAACAGATTTATACTCAACTGAAAGAAGCCCGTCGCCTCCGTGCCTCTCTTGAGGATGCTGCCTCCAAATTGGAAGCGCTTTCCTCCTCCTCCTCATCATCTACTTCAAAATCATCATCGTATGCACAAGCCATGAAAATTTTTCAATCATCATTGCCTCATATACATCAACTTGAGAAGCTAACCGAGGCATTTGAGGAGGGGGGAGGTTACACTACTAATTTCGATGGAAATAAGAATGACTCTGAACGAAAGACTAGGAAACAACAACGTAGAGAGGAAATGGAGAAGGAACGACAGATGAGGGAACAACAAATAATAAGACGAAATTTGATAGAGTTTGTGAGGGAGAGTGACCCTAGAGCGAAGATGAGTGATGAGGAGTTGGAATATGATTCGTCTATTGAGGATGGAAAGAATAACAATTCAGAATTTAGTACCGCAAGGAGGAAGGGGAAATCAGGTTTGTCCCCCCACGAGAAGGTTTCTCTAGCCTCTTTCTGTGGAATAGCTACACTTCCAACAACAACAACAACAACTACTACTACTACTACGTTGAAAAGAGGATCCTCGTACTCTCCGGAAGACTTAACGAGGAAGAGAGGTAAGCATGATTTGAAGCGTAGTAAGAGTAGTGACTCCGGACGTCTTACAGGCCACCAAGAAGGAAAGAAAAATAAACGAAGTGAAAAGCCCGCTGCTAGAAAAGACCCGCAAGATGCGCCCACTGCTTCTCATACTGCTATATCCATGCCACGACCATCATCTTCGACTACCAACAATATAACAGCTCCGACCAAAAAGTCGCCACCACCGCCACCACCACCACCCATAGTCGTCGCAAAGAAAGCTCCAAAACCACGCAATATGAAGAAGTGTCATGAGTGCAAAAACTCCTCGAATAGACATCGTGTTTGCAATTATTGGAAATTGTCAGGGTTTACAGGTGCCAAATGCGGCAAAGTATTTTGCATAGATTGCCTTACATCCAAATATTCCGCGGGAGATGACGTCCTTGGCCCATCCAAACCCGATGGCACACCCATTGAGGAGATAATGATGAATTCTACCCTGGATTCAGAGTGGCATTGTCCGAGCTGTTTGGGTACTTGTCAGTGCAATGCCTGTGTTGTTCAGAGGAAAAGGGAGGAGGAGAGGGAAAAGAATCGTGGAGATGTTGAGAGGAAGTCGCAGCGGCGGTCTGCACATTCTTCTTACTACAATTTTTTCTAGAGGGAGTAGTCTCGTATATTATTATCAGAGTAAAAGTCTTGACGCTCGTCACAAATGATAAAATTGAGTTTTCAGTAGTAGGCACATATTGTTTATACTAATATTTCTACTGCATCCCACTAGTAGAAAAGGAGCTGGAGCTGTGTCCTATATTTTTGTGTCTGATCTTGATTGCGTTGCAAGACAGTGCTACCATGTATTGGTGTAGTCATATTAATTTTAGTTATAATACATGGAGCTAGTCATTTCTAAGGTAGAACTTCTTCTTTGGTGCAGTAGCTGTCTTCTTGGGTTGTTCGGGTGGTGGTCCATATCCATAAAATTTGGAGCCTCCCCTTTTCTTGGCTACATAAGTGAAGGGTTTGACTTCTGGCGCAGCACCTTTCAGAGATGATGTCATGTCTTGACGATAGCTTTCGAAAGAAGTTGTCATGTCTTGACGATAGTTTTGGAACCCGTTTTTAGGAACAGATCTGACACCTGACGCAGAACCTTTCATAGAAGGTGTCA
>JALLBJ010000387.1:0-24588 GCA_036940105.1 Skeletonema potamos
ACCACATCGGGCCACCACATCGTGTCTAGAGCAGTCCGCATCGGCCTGAGCCGGTTATGGTATGCAACAATGCTTTGTATGGGATAGCAGTAACAATAAATCAACAGGACCACATCGTGTCTAGAGCAGTCCGCATCGACCTGAGCTGGTGCCATTGCCCATTAGACGTTTGTTTTAGATATGTAGTGGTTAACATAAATAAATTGTAGTCATGTCATTGTTATTAACCGGAAACTCAAACTTTTTATTTTGATTTCTTTAGTGCTTCCACGAAGTCCACCGCCTCTTCTCGTGTGACCGCTCTAAATTGCATTTTCCTTGTTCTTGCCATCATTTTCGATGAGAGTGCCTCTACGAGCTCGAAGCTGTTCGCATCCTTTGCTGTAACATCTTTGATTGAAACTGTGCAATTTGTCAAAGCATATGATTCGGTCGGTGCCAAGTTGTCAAACCATGTTTTCGCTGACGGTATCTTAACACCCCCTTTTATTTTTTCCAATGTAGGTACAACGATTGGTGGGATTAGGTTCTGGAATGCTACTTCCGGTGCAGACCCAGGAGTTAACTTGCAAGATGACGGCAAATCAAATAGTTGAAGAAATGAGTCTTCTGTGACAATTGCCAAAGTTACTTTCCACGTACTCATCAAACCAGTACCACGCTTTTCAATAACCTTTGCTTTCGACAGTAAGTCACTCACGAGCGGAGAAGAAAGTTCAAAGTTACCATCTTTCTCATTCACGCCAGTCAGCCCAGCAGCTTTCACCTTCGAATCATCGGCTTTTTTATGTTCTGCTTCGTCACGTTGGATAGATTGCGCCCTCGCGCGGATAGATGATTGAACATCATCCTCTACTATCTTTCGCTCCATTGGCCACTCGATAAGGTCTTTGAGAATAGGATTTACCACCCCCGGAAGTCCTAGCCACAACCGTTCTTGTCTCTGAGTTGCTTTGATTAAAAGCTCTTTGATCCGATTCCTGCGGTTGCACTCAGCATCTTTCATAGATAGAAACAGTTTAGAAAGCTCTGAAGAACACTTCTCCCAGATCGATGATAGGAATGCCACTGCCATTCGATACCGCATTTCATCCACCCAAACATCAGTGCAACCATGAACAACTGAATTGGGATCAACAATTGCACCAACTCGGGCCCCAGCCTGTTTGGCTTTGATTTCTGATGCTGAAGATCCGCTGAACTCCATTGCTTTGTTGTAGTATGCCAACCATGCAGAACAAACTTCTTCTTCAGCCGTTTCTAACTCGTGCATTATGGAGTCACCTAGCTTTTCCATCACTGCTACCTCGTTTTTCAGATGTTCGAGGAGACTGAATTTATTGCGGACGAAATAAATAATGAAGGAAACTATGTATGAGAAAGGAGAAAAAAATATGTTCAATGTGTCATGATTTTGCATATACTCACGAGGACAATTCAGGCAACACTTCGTTGTTCATAGTTTTGATCATACCACTGTATTGGTTTGCCACACTCGAGGCAGATTTCGCCAAGCTCTTAATCATTGAACCGCATTTTTCCTCAGCGGTAAACCCAACCGTTGCCAAAAAGGTCTTTGAAACATCCAACCCAATGCAGCCCGCAACAGCACTAGCGTCATTTGAATCAAGCATTTTTTTCTTCTTCTTGGCATCCGTCACCGGCACGCCCTTTTCGTCAATGCACCATTCCCCGACACTTCGCATACTACTCTCATATGACTCAGAAGCATGGGTCCACCCCCTCAATAACGCATCTGCCTTTTGAGTTTCCAATAGACTATCATGCATCAAAGTCCGAAACGCTCGCCAATACAAGGAAGAAGATTGAAGTTTGGATTCATAAGCCGATCGACGCTTGGCCTCATACGCACGCAATTTGGAGTGGGTGGCACTTCGTTTCTGGTGCATCTCCGCAAGAAATGGCTGATTTGGGAACTCTTTGCTACCGCTCGATGACACTTCCAAATTATCAACTGCGGTAGTGACATCGTCGACTGAGGGCGCCGTTTCTTCAGCAGCGTCTTCTCCACTCATGTTGGGGCTTCTAGTGATCGTGGATCGTGTTGGTTTAATAACAAAAGATATTGTACGATAAATTTACTTTTATTAGGTTAGAGGGAGGGTTGTCGTGTTGAGTATGTCATTTTCAATTTTTGCATTATCTATTTTTTCTTTTCTCTATTTTTGGAAAAATCAAACGCCCCACGCCACAAGTTCTGTATCTCTAGATGTATAAATAAAGACACGAGGTGGTGTCAAAAGTAAAGTAAATAATTTGCAGTCATCTCTGTCGGTGATTGTCGTTGAGTGTAATCTTAGTTCGTTTACAAGATAAAAAATTTTCTACAAAGGAAACTGGTTTCTATTTGTTAATTACAAGACATATAACTCTTCTTCCTACACGCGTATCGAAGCACCATGTTAGGGCGGCAAGGGTGAGATAGATCGCACTCTCCATTCATCTAAAACTGTACAACTTTATTTACCTGCTTGCTTAGGCAAGAGATGTGGTGACGCCAGCAAGGTTCACTCGTGTCTTTTGGATCTTGTGCTTGAGGTATCCAACATAACCAGCAAGGAGACATGCGGCTCCAGTAAAGAAGCCAATGGCGATACTTGCAGGCTTGGAGGTAACCGTCTCGTTACCTCTGATGATACCATCTTCCTTCAACCTCTTGACACCCTCCAAGTAGGTGCAGGCACCTTCTTCGGGGTATAGGACGGAGGAGCTGTCGAGTAGGTTCTCGCACTTTCCTGATGCCAAGTAAGAAGTGGCGCAAAGGCTGTTGACATTATTGGCGTTGTAGTAGTTCTTGTCACCGTTGGCATCGTAGTTGTAGTATTGCTCGTTAGCTGCGTCCTCGTCAGCAGTTGCCAAACAGGACAAGCAGTTGGTTGAAACAATGGAGTCAGTTGTGTGAGGGATTTCGGGTGCGCCGTAATTCTTCTGGTAATAGCTAGGCTGCCTATCAGAAACAACTTGGCATTCATCATCATCGAAGAGACCAAGGGTGATGATACCTCCTTGTCCACTGCACTGGGGTCCAAGCCAGTGTTGGTAGCCGTCCTCACCGCCATATGCGTATTGGGTGCATGCGAGGGCAGTTTGCATATCAAATATTCCATCGTAGTAGTTTCCGTTTCCATCGTTGGTGGCGCAGAAGGCAGCGTTGATGCCGTATCCCTTGTAGCAGTTGTAATAACACAAGGCCTTGTTGCTCTGGTCACACTTGCTGTAGCAAGTTTGACGGTAAGACTCACATCCTTGCTCTGACATCTCCTGTTCATATGCGAAGTAAGCTTCAAGGAAGGTAGACATACCGACAACATATTCTCCATAGTGGTTGGAGCAACCAACACCGAAGTGATCAAAGCAGCTATCGCGAGGGCAGAGACGGAAGCGGATAAGTCCGACGGACTCGATCTTGCCATTGGTAGGGTCCATAGCGGAGGATTGTCCATCAGCGTTGTTGTTGTTGTTGTTGTCCTCGTCCTCCTCGTTATTATTTTCGTTAATCCACTGTGTAACGGTGTTGCAGCCTAAGAACTTGATGGAGTAACCAGCAACCCATGACATGTCATCGTAGCTGTTGGAGTTCCCACCTTCGAGCTTACGGGCATTGGCGAGGAGGTGACGGCCCATAACAGAGTCTGAGGAGAGTCCATCGCGTTGGATGGCTTCGAGGCCTTGTTGGCTGGCAGCAGCGGCAGCGGTAGCGATAGTAGTGGCGGCGATGATGCTCTTCATGGTGTGCAGTATGGTGATAATGTGCTTTGATGTTGCAAGTTATGAGGAGATGGATAGGTGAAAGAATGTTGGTCCAAATCGCCGATTCGATTGGGGGACATTAAAAGTCACGAGAAATCATGTTTTAGAAGAAAGAAATGGAAAATCGGCGATATTATACTAATTCCTACATATCTGAAATCGACAAAACGTCGGAGATTCCTATCCAGAGATTTTCTCTTTCCTGGGAATACGGTACTTCAAAACCTCTCTCTGAATCTTCGGAATTCAGATGGGTATCTGTTTTGTAACGAGAGATACATAATATTATGTACCATACAATACCTATCTATACCTTTAATAGTGTTTTTTACACATTTCCTGCTGTCACCACACTACACATACACAGATTTTCCCTGAAATGCAATGTGTTGGCTAGAGAGGTATGGTACCCCATAGCTGAGATGACTCAGTCGGTGGATTTTCCCGTGTTCTCAGTTCAAGGTAATGAGTATGGTTTGTCTCTCCTTTCGTATTGTCCTGATCCGAATGCAAGCCTCATTTTTTCTCTTATCTCGGTTCAATAACAAGGTGGAAGGCATCCAAGCCAGCGAAGTGAATTCAATACAAATATTTTAGCAAGTTTAAGCACTTTTTTATGTATTCTTTAGTTGCAAGGAGTTGAAAAAGTTGAAAATCATACTACAACTTGTTTTTTGTTTGAAAGAAACCATGAAATCACATCTCTTCCTATTAAAGATCCCATGCGTCAAGAGGTCCACTAGATGCCCCTTCGTCTTCTTCTGTTTTGTTTGAGGCCGTGGTAGCCAACGTGGCTCGAGAGTAAGTGCGTACAATACCAACATCATCTTCATCACTATCATCCCAACACCCATCAGTATTTTCAAGCATAGCCAAGTCATCCTTGAGTGCCTGCGGGTCAACGTCCGCATCCTTACCACCGTCCTCCTCTTTACCCATAATATGACCAACAGCATTCTTTTCAGCTTGTGCTTGCTGGCGCTCTGCGGTCTTCAGTTGGGCCTGTTGACGTTCCAAAACATGCTTCAACATTTCTGCCGCTGTTGTCCCCCCACGAACTTTTCGCAGAACTTCTGGCTCGTATCTACCACGAGGCTTGCCAGGATTTGTCATGTTTACCCCGTGTGCATCTGCCCACGAAATCCACGCACCAAAGGTATCGGGGTCTCCACGCCTAAGCGTATCAGGATTACCCACAACAATTAGCGCTCTTCTTGCACGTGTGAATGAGACGTTGATACGGCGCCAGTCCGAGACGAAGCCTACAGCGCCGTAAGTATTACTCCTTACAGCGGAAAAGACAACAGCCTCCTTCTCACGACCTTGGAAACCATCTGTAGATGACACTTCCACAAAAGGAGGCCCTCGCGGTAGCACTTCTCGCAATTGTCTACGAATAAGACGCACTTGTGCTGCGTAGGGAGTAACAACTGCAATGTCAGAGACGGTGCATTGCCCTCCCTCAAGTAGAGATACAACTGCGTTGCAAACTTCCATAGCCTCTGCCTCGTTGGCTTTGCTGACGCCATCGTCAGTCTCAAAACTTTCTGTCACTGGGATGAAAGCGACAGGAAATTCTTCCCTTGGCCAGGGGAAACCCTGTAGGGGCCTCCTCTCGGGAGGTGTCACGCCATCATTAAGCTTCCCACCATAGAAGAGGTCAGAAGGAAACATCGAGATGGCCGGATGCATACGATACTGAGTGTCAAGCATGAAGGGAGGAACGCCACATGCAACCATGCGTGAAAACAACGGAACTCCAAGACCTTCCTCCTCTGCCCGAGTACTGAGAACAGTGGGTGGAAGCTGGCAGTGATCACCGACCAAGACAAGTTGGCGACATCCTCTTGTCAGCGGGACAAGAACAGCTGGTTCAGTGGCTTGAGTAGCTTCATCAACCATGACTCGCTCAAATGTTAGACTGTCCAAGATGTCACCTCCAGATCCAATACATGTGCAACAGACAACCTGGGCATTCTTGAGCGTTTTCATCCTTTCTTTAAATGCAGAAGGAGACATGCCACTGTAATTTGACCAGCCACCACCATTTCCTTTGTTTTCCGAAGGACGGTCAATACAATGGCGAAGAAGCTCAGGTCGGATCGCTTCAGGGCGCCCCAAGCGAACAACGCGAAGACCAACATTTGCGCAACCTTCGACCAAGTTATCAACTGCAATATTAGAGTCAGATGTTGCAAGGATGGGCGATGGGTTTTCTCCAGGCTTCGCATCAGCCTGTGCAAGTCTTGCCCAGTGCTGCAAAATTCGAATAGCCACGGCTGTCTTCCCGGTCCCAGGCGGACCTTGAACGAGAGTAAGACGGTTAGACGCTGCCCCTTGCACAGCAAGTCTCTGGGATGCATTCAGCCCGTCAAGAGCGCCGTATTTTTCCAACGCTAGACGTGACTCTTCACGAATAGAGTCTTGATTACTAACGTCCCTAGCATCAGATAGACTCCATGGAACAGCCTCTGAACAAATAGCAGCAGTGCTCGTCATGTTATTAAAACATCCATGGTGAGAATTCAAGTTTCCTCCAGCCATCATGACTCGATCAATATTCTCATCCATTGCACTAATGGCGCGCATCAACTCTGGGCTCGGACGGCGTCTATCCACCAAGTAGATATCATCCTCGTCCTTTGGTAGCGGGCTGCAAACGGAGACTGCCGCAGCAAGTTGACGGTTGAACCCCATGCGGTTGGCAAGTTTATCAATCCGATACACGTTGCCCTCGACAGGTTCAAGAAGCATTTGGTGCAAGTCAGCATTGGCTTTGTCCTGCAGACGAAGCACGAGAGGCTGTGCATTTGTAACGGTGGCCTCAATCATGTTACGATCAAGACTCTCCGCACTCATTGGGTACGGCCCGGCATATGGCAGAATAGACACTGCATCACCCGATTGCATGCCACGATTTTCGAGCGTATCAGGAATAAATACCCCAAGCTGATGACCAGGATCAACAACAAGATCAGTTGGCTTCTTCCCACGACGAAGACGGGCATCTACAACACATGAAGCAGAGCGCACGAGGCGTTCACATGGTGCAGAACAAATACGATCACGCGCTGAAGTGGCTTCCTCCAAAAATTCCAATGCAATACCACGAACAATACGCATGAAGTATGTACGAGTTGTTGGTTGATCAAATTCGGTGGCAATACACAACGCATTGATCATATCTGCGGCAGTGTAGGCACTTGAGTTTCTCAAGTTTTGAGGAAGACATTGTAAGATCCGTTCTGTTTGAATGGTGCTCAACGTTCCGGGCAGGGCACAATTTCGAAGACAGTACAAGGCATCTTCAAACATGGCTGCCATGACATACGCTTTCATGACTGTTTCCAATACGTGACTGTCCAAGGCAAAATGATGATTTCGTTTATCTCTCAATATTTCCCTCATCCCATCAGGATCAGAACGTTCCACACATGAACGGACAGAGCGATTGAAATGACGCGCCGCTTTTAGATTGGCCGCCTCGTCATTCCCCAACGCCTTGTTTTTGCCCTTGGATTTCTTCCCCTTCTTTGCTTTGTTGTCCTTTTCTTTTCCAGTGATTTTTTTATTTGCTCCTCCTAGGAGGTTGATGACAGGAGCGTTTCCATCCTCGGCACTATTTTTGGTGGAAAGAGACAATGCCGACTCTGATCGTTTCACCTGAACTTTTGTTGTAGATCCGATAGACACCTCTTGAGCTTTAAGTTTCTTGATTGCATCAGATGCCGTAGCTGTTTGCTTCGTTCCGATTTCCTCATCCTCCAAATTATCCTCCTCGTCATCATCAATGTTGTCACCACGATGTTTACTTTTTCCCTTCTTTTTTATAATTCGCTTCTTTTTCTTTTTCGCCGCTTTGTCATCATCTGTAACAACTTCTTCATTTCCATGTTCCTCCCTTTCCTCTTGCTCCCTCTTCACAATCCTTTGACGTTCCACCTCATCTTCCGTAACAACATTTCCATCCACCCCAACAGCAAATCCAGTTGGTAACTTGACAAATGTCATCTTTCCTCTAGATGGCGACATCACGACCATATCATTATTATTATCTTCATCCTCCTTTTCATCATCGGCAGAAACCTTCTTTTCTTCTCCATATCTTCTTTCGAGTTCGACTACTTCCACAATATCCACACCACCACCACCATCATTATCATCGTCATCATCTCCATCATCAATTAATAAACCAGCAGCCAACTGTTCCGCAATATGATCCTCATCTCCATTGTGCATACCATCATCATTATCATCATTGAACCCATCCAGGGATAGATGAGTATTCATCCGAGTCATGAAGATGGGAGGATGAGAGGATACAACCCCCCCTCCTCCACTTAAGACTGAGGAGGTTGGCCTAACTCCTGCTGCTGCTGCGGCTGCTGATGTAGCTGGTGGTTGTTGTGAAGATTGTGCTGTGGTAGTACTAGTTATTGTTGTTGTTGGTGCCGAAATAAAGGGAGAGAGTGCAATATTCCCAATGTCAAATAAGGATGTCCCTCCTAAATGATTATTTGTAGTATTGTTGTTTGACATTCTTCCCATTGCAGATGATGATTGTGCAGTGAAATTGTTCACTGTAGCAGAAGAAGAAAGTAAACCATCCTTCTGAATAATTTGTAGTGACGAGTTGTAATTTCGATAATTGTCTTCGCCGCCGCCGCCGCCATCATTATTATTATCTCGTGCAGCATCATGAGCATTATCCTCCTCACCACCTCTGCCACCAGTGCGAATATTATTATTATTACTCTTGCGTCCACCACGTCCACCACGTGATTTACCACGGCCTCCTCCACGTCCAACTCCACCTCTACCGCCACCGCCGCCTCTGGTTTCATCATCTACACCTCCGTCGGTGGTGGTGGTGGTGGTTGTAGCAGCTCTAGTTCCTCCTCCTCCAACTCTGCCCTTTCCACGGCCACGTCCACCTCCTCGTGTCGATTTACCACCACCGCCTGGCGGTGGTGGTGTGTCATTACCAGCACCAGCTACCCTGATGCTGCTGCTGTGAGTAGTTTCATCCTCATAAACCTCTTCCGACTTTTCTTTCCTCCCCCGCCCACCACCACCACCACCGCCGCCACGTCCACCACCTCCTCCTCTTCCACGACCTCTTCCACCACCTCGTCCTCCTCTACCACTACCGCCAAATGATGATGATGATGATCGACCACCACCACCACCACGACCACTAGATGAGGAAGATTCCGTAGTTACGCCTCCATGATGATTATTATTTGTTGCTTTTGATTGTTGTTCCATTTAATGTTTGGTCTTTATACACTACAGTGTTTGTATAGAATATATTGTTGTTGTTTTCTTCCAACTCTAGCTAAAGAGTAGTAGTATGTCTGCAGGGATGGTGCAAAACCAATGACAATCGATAATCCCATGGCCACCAAGAAGACGCATCGTTGGTGACGGTTGGCGGAAAAACTCTCTGTAGGAATTCCTACGTTAGCGCTTGGAGGGACAGACTGAGAACCGACGAGCGGGGGGGGAGGGGGGAGATGAACACGATGAGGAGATGGGAGGTAAGTAGGTTTCGTCAAAAGAAACGTGACGACGATAGATAGATACACCTCTTTTATTATTTTGTTACTCACGTCAAAAACGCAAACGTAGTCGATAGTCGATCGTGTGATGTGGAAAATGGAAAACAACCATGACGATGACGACAAGATAAGAAAGGAAGCTTGGCATATATAATAAAATGTCATACAATAACTTCAGCAGCAATAACAATAACATCATCAGCCCCAACAGTGGTGGTGACGACAACGGAAGAAGTCCATCACGAGGCAGCAATAATAGTCGTCGTCATCATCATCATCGATATTCTCCACCACCACCACCACCAGCAGCAGCTGGGCAGAGTGCATTACGACAATTGACTTCCAATCGGACCGCTGCGACGGTTGTGGTTTCTTCGGTTGCTACCGGTAATACCAACACCATGTCGTCGTCATCATCAACGTCTCCATTTCGATCACCATCGAATGCAATTATTGGTGGCTTGGCTGATCGATTGGAATCGACCACTCTTGGCAACAACAACAACAACAATAACAACAACAACAACAATTCGTCGTCAGCATTGAACTTTTTTCCCGCACGTCAACAGCAGCAACCACCTCAATATTCATCCAGTCGTGTCACCACCACCACTTATCCATGGAGCCATCCCTCCTCGTCGTCCTCCCCCTCTACCAAAAAAGAAGGATGGACCACAGTCGAATCATCATCATCATCACCACCACCACCCTGTCAACGTTCTCTCCACGCCGCAGCCGTTGTTCACGATTCGCTATACGTCTTTGGAGGGTATGATGGACAACATCGCGTGAATGACTTTTATCAATATAACTTTACTACCAAGTCTTGGAGGGAGATTGTTACGTTGAATAGTCATTTGGTGGGGGGTACTGCTACTGCACAGAATCAGAATCAGAATCATCATCATTTGAACAACAACAGCAACAACAATAACAATGGTGGTGGGAATAATAATAACAATAATGGTGGTGGAAGACAAGATCCACCAGGAGCACAACAACAACAACATTATCATCATCAACAACAACAACAACAACACAATCCTCATCCATCCTACCACCACCACCATCATCATCACCACGTCACAGCTACAGGAACTGTACCCACACCACGTGATCGTCATGCAGCTGTCGTTCATGAGAATATGTTTTATATATTCGGGGGGTTTGATGGTACCTCACGTGTTAGTGATTTGTATGGATTTGATGTGAATCGATTGGTTTGGAGGCAGATTGTACCGAGAATGAGTGGTGGTGGTGGTGGTGGTGGTGGTGCTGCTGGTGCTGCTACTAATGGTGGAAATATTGGTGGTGGTGGTGGTGGAAATGTGGAGAATAATCTGTTTCATAATGTCAATGTGGATGCTGGTGGGGGTGGTATTGGTGGGAATGGGGGGAATAATCTTCAGTTGCCATTACATCATGTTCAACAACAACAACAACAACAACAACAGTTTCTGAACAATAACAATCTTGATGGAGCAGATGGACAACAACAACAACAACAACAAAGGGTAGCAATACGTCAATATCACGACCCACCCTCCCCCCGCCACTCACACGCCGCGGTAGTCTACCGTGACTGCATGTACGTATTCGGGGGATATGATGGATCCTACCGTTCCGACTTTCATGAATTCAACTTTATTGAATCATTATGGCGTCCGGTATTTGGATCTGGTCGAAGCCCCCGTGCACGATATCGTAGTACCGCGTGTGTTCATGAAGACATGATGATTTTATTTGGGGGACATGATGGTACAAGACACTTGGCGGATGTGCATACGTTTGACTTTGTGAATAATGTTTGGGGATTGTTGGTTATTGATGGTGTTGCACCATTACCACGTGATAGTCATGTGAGTGTGGTGTATAAAGATTCGGTGTTTGTATTTGGTGGGTCCACGGGGAGTGCAATGAATGACTTGCATGAGTTGATGTTACCACCTTCCTCCTCGTCCTCATCGACCTCGACTTCAATAGTATTGGATCAAACCAATCGGAGTAATAATATGGTGGCTGATTTGTCAGCGGGAGATGGTAATACTATTGGTAATGGACCAGAAGATGGTGGTGGTCCATCCTCGTTATTACCACGAACGGCGAGGTGGAGACAGATTCCTCAAATGAATGGGGAAGGCATAGCCGTACATCGGTTTTGTCATGTGGGGGCTGTTTACAATGGATCATTTTATGTCTTTGGAGGTTATGATGGAAGTCATCGACTGAATGACTTTGTAAAGTATGATTTGGCTGCAGATGATCTCCTCGAAACGGACATCCCCCCACCATCACTCCTTTCCGACTTGCGTTCCTTCCTCGACGATGAAGATGCCATGTCCTTATCGGATATCACACTCATGGTGGAAGGTATCCCCGTCCGAGCTCACAAGCTCATGTTGATGAGATGTCCGTACTTCAAGGCTATGCTGCTTGGGAATATGTCCGAGTCAAAACAATCAGTAGTACACCTTGAGATTGTCCGTCATCGAATTTTCCTGGTTGTGCTCGAATATCTATATACAGATGATGTCGAAATACCATTAGAGTTAGCCATGGAGTTATTCGTGGCAGCGGACCTGTTTGCAATTCCGAGATTGCAATCGATGTGTGAACGTAGATTGTTGGAATCAATGACAGTAGAGAATGCAGCGACAATTTTCCATACGGCCGATGTGCATTCAGCTGTGTCATTACGAGCTAAGGCGTTGGGGTATGTTCTGTCGCATTTTGAATCTGTTTCCAGGACTGATGCGTTTGAGGATATGGCACGAAGTAATGTTGAGCTAGTGTTTGAGATTCTTCGAAGTCGCTAAATTGTTACCATTTGCAATATAGGGGGGGGAGAGGGAGAGAGGTGGTGGGGTAGGCTAGGGGTTGTAGATTAGAAGTACAAAAGTACATATTCGGTAGAAACAGAAAGAAATGAATGAGTAAAAGACGTGTTACATTGTAATAGGATGTACTCACAATCGAGTCCTTGGGTAAAATCGTGGAGTAGTTAATGATACTTTTGGACTCTAGCCACATCAGATCAGCTGTGTTCTCCTCTCCAGATAGTTGTTGGTTAGGAGAAGTATCATTGCACGTGGACTGTCAACACACACCTGAGAGGTAGGGCTTCGTTTGGAAATAATTAATTTATAATGATGAACTGTAATATGCATATGCAATTCTTTGATGGCCGCCTGAATATAGCAATGAACAGCTTCTATGGGCCCAATATACTTGACTATGATGATATAGTACTATCTTTAAACTGCTCTTGCTCTTTGTAGTTGCATCAGCGAAGCTTTTTTACCTTCACAGGAGACCCGAATGCTTAAAATCTATCACGACATTCAAAGCCGAAATCCCACACAATACAATGAGTGCATTTGTTGAATAACCAAAAGAGAATTCAGGAAGCAAGCTCAGACCGAGGGTGAGATGAGGGTTGTGGAGTTGTCAGTTTCAGTTGTCGTGAGCAATCTTGTCTCTCTGCCAAGTACCTTCTGTGGCATGGTGTTGAGATATCTAAGTATTTTTTAGGTTGCAGGTGTTCGCGATGACGCACAGTAAAAGATACTTTATTCCACGCTTTTCCGCGAGACGAAATCCCGTTTCTCACAATCTCCTTTCACACGAACAGCAACCACTACATAAATCAAGCGAGCTGTCGTTCCTTGAAAAGCAACAACAGCATAAGTATCGTTGTCTTCATTGAAAATAAGGAACGCAGCATCAAGGAATAAGCCATGACAAAGCAGCAGCACCGGACACAGCTGGCAAATATTATCGATCCAGTAATGGAAGCCTCAATTTCACACCTTGATCCAAGACTTCCATCGTTACATGCAGCAGCAGCACATCATCGTAGAAGGCAGGAAGTGGATGACGATAATGATGAAGAAGAGCAAACTACCAAAGTTGAGTTTCGCCACGATGGCAATCGATCGACAATTGTTGGTTATTCTTCTGCAGCGACAACATCTGCTGCTGCGACAGTGACCGCATCTGATGAAGAAAATCAACCAAGTTATGAAAACAATAACAATGACAGCCACATCGTAGCGGCAACCAATAACCCCGAAGAAAACAACACAAAAGGGATATCACTCGAAGAACTAATCTACGCCACATCATCCTTCCACGCAATAGTCCAACCAGTTTGCATCACAATGATATTAACCGCCCTTGCCGTCCATTATATAAACACCCCTGCCACCAAGGCGGCGGGAGAAAAGGCATTGGATCAAACCTATCAAGTCTTTACAATAAATGAAGACACTGGTGCCATGGCAAGTTTAGGATTGGGCCTAGTGAATAGTTTCATTATTGTTTGTGCTATTGGCGTGATGACATTTGTATTAGTCCTTCTGTACAAATATCGTTGTATGAAAGTATTGGGTGGATATATGGTTATTGCATCCACGGTGCTATTGGGATTTTTGGGTGGACAAATGTTCCGTGTGGCAATATACAAATATCATTTGGGTATCGATCAATTGTCTTATTATGTCACCATGTACAACTTTGCCGTGGTTGGAACGATTGCTATTTTTTATCAAAAGGGTATTCCGCAAGTTGTCAATCAGACCTATTTGGTGTTAACGTCGGTGATTGTGGCGTGGCAATTATCCTATTTCAATGATTGGATGGCATGGGCGTTATTGGTAATGTTGGCATTGTATGATTTGTTCGCTGTTCTAACGCCGTATGGGCCATTGAAGGCTTTGGTGAAGTTAATGTCAAAGGATGATGCTCCGGCCATGCCTGGGTTATTGTACGAAGCGAGATTACCTGAGAATGCCACTCGGCCTGGACAACAACAACAGCAGTCGTCTCGTCGTAGTAGCAATGTTAGTACTCGCAGCACTGCAGCTGCCAATTCTAGTCCCACCAGTGTCGCAGAAAATGTCGTCGGATTTAGAGAAAGAAACAACAACGATTCCGTGTCAATAGTAACAGCACCGCAGCAAGTTGCAGATGTCAATGTCAAGTCTAGCAGTCAGCAGACAACAATTGCACAGGGAGGAGGAGACACGTCCATGGCAACTACTGTGACAAGAGAAGCGGTTACCAGGACTTTAATTCCCACCTCTTCCCACTCACTGACTGCAACAATACCTTTGGCCATCGCAAGAGTATACAAGCTACCCCTAGTCACAGGCAGTTCAGCATTGCACACTATCGCCTCATTAGATACATCATCACCAACATCATATCTACAACAGCAGTTTAGTCCACAGGAACTACAAGAGAATGTCGAAGTGAAGTTTCCACAAGGGGGTGGGAGAATTGAAACTACATGCAATGATGGTGATGATGAAATTCGATATGTAGTATATAATAAAGATGGAGTAGTACGCAGGACATTAGTTGTAGATGAATCTGGCAAAGTAATGGAAGTGAAGAAAAGTACTGTCAAGTCGGTCGGCGAGAACAATATCAAGCTGGGGCTTGGAGACTTCATTTTCTACAGCGTATTAGTATCCAAAGCAGCTGAAAATAGCTTTGCTGCATTTGTGGCATGCTTCATTTCGATTCTTATGGGGTTGGGAGGTACGCTGGTCTTGTTGGCTGTGTATCACAAGGCTTTGCCGGCTCTTCCCATCTCAATCTTTCTCGCGGTTGTGTTCTTTGTGCTAACAATCTACTGTATGTCTCCCTGGATTGAAGCAGTGTGGCAGGCTCCATTTTATGTATAAGAGTGTACTCCAATAAGTTTTCATATTTAGCTATCACATTCTTACCATTCGCATTTAAACACAGTAAGACAGTTTGCTTGTTGTTCTGGTACGAAAGTTCATGTTACTTATTCCTATGGAAACTAGCTAGTTACTTTGGCAGTACGATAGAGGTTCTTTCGTGGTAACGACGACATATGTGCTCGATCGGCTAAGGTCCTGTATACTGTTGACACACTTACAAATCCGAAGAAACTTTGGTGTGATCAGAAAGACTTTTGTCGTATCAGAAACCTGCAACATACAAATACGCCGCAGTGACTCGTATTCCTTGTAAAATTTCTTGTAGCTATTCGTGTTTTCAGTACCACTGATTGCTGATAGCTTCATGATGACTACCTTCCATTTGCCACTTTTTGATTTGTCATTGACGAACTTGTTAAATTCATCAACAGGAAGTCGTCCCTTTTCAACTAGTGAAGCGGGCAAAAAGCCATCAAGCTGAAACTCGCAACCCTGATCAATGAATATTTTGGATGTGAATGAAATCTTCAATCTTGATATAGTGAAGGAAAATTCTTCAGAACCATCTTGTGACGAAATATGATGCCCATGAGACCGGGAGCTTTCGAAAGAGGAGAAATCATGAGGGGGATACATCATCGAAGGAGAATAATCAGTATCCATTGTTGGAGGTTTCAATGGCTGTACGGGGCGTTCGTTGCCAAGCATGGGCGGAGGAGGGATTGCAGCCAACAGTTCAGAAACAGTACTGTTATTGAATGTGGTTGCGACGGGTGTTTCAACTTGCATCGGAGAAAAGAAATTTGACCCCGGTGAGATGGCACTGTTCGTGTTCGGCGCAGAAAAACGCTGCAATGAACTATCAGTTTTCTCTTTGTTAGAGCTGAATTTCTTGATAGACTCAATGCCAATCTTTTTCGCCAATTCACTAGTGATCCCAGAGGAAGCTTCGATGGTACCCGGTGATATAACAACGTTCTTAATTGCATCTTGCACAACTTGCTGCCGAATCTGCTTCAATTGTTTGCTTGCCAAAGCGTCCGTGGACATCACAATAAGGTCAGAAATGTCCAACTGCCCTGAAACGACTCTGGTACAAAGCATAGGATTTTTGGGGTCTTGTAAATTGAACCGCAGGCTTCGAACTTTCTCTCGATACTCACTTGATAAGGTTTCGTTAGAACAATACTGCATGAAAATTGCTAATTCAAGCTCCCATGCAAGATTGCTAACAAAATCACGAGTCACCGTATTCAATTCCATCCCAAGTGTTTCTACGCCCTTGAAGAGACTCTTCTCCAAAAATAGACGGCTTTTATCACGTGCACTTGCGTCATCAGCAACAAACAAAGAATCTTCATCATCTTGAAAGGCAACATCATCATTAGAAGAAGAGAGTCTTGCCAGAAGACTATCAAGGTGATCACTTCTCTCGTTCACAATATTTGATGGAGCTTCAAACCGAATTTTTTCCAACGCGAAACGCCTTTCTTCAGACGCAATTCTCTCAAGATCTAGATGCTTCTTAAAGATGTCCGATCTACTGATCTTATTTGACAGACGAAACAAGGATCGGATCAAATCATCATCTTGGATCACCAAGTTTGCTGCCACCGAAACCAAATCCTTGACTTTGTCATTGAAATCAGTGACTCTACCAAACGCCGAAACCAACCCGTTCGCCTCAAACATAGCATAAGTTTCAGTTACATCTAAGACAGATTCTTTCCATCTATCCTGGCTATCAAGGTCGGCTTTGAGACATTCAAATAGCAAAGCAGTCCATCTTAGTAGGCTCAGACCAAGTGTAAAAGTTCCCTGCTTCATCATCTCAACGGACACTTTGCCGGGCAAGACTTTGGTCGCAATCTTATGGAAGGAGAGCTGCTGCTGAACTTCTTCTGCAACACTGTAGAATACTGCGTGTCCGTCCTCTAATATTGATAATGCATGATCAACCTTCAGCACAAGCCGCATATTGTTGGGACCTTCAATTGCCGTTTGCTCAGTGACAGCATCTCGCAATGAAGTAACCCAATCAAAAACTTTCACCATCCAATCGACCGTTGCCTTGTCCTCTGTCGTTACAGATAGCCGAGAGGAAGTCTCTTTGAGAGAATTCAAAACTTTCTCAATGGCTGAATACATCTCACCACCAGTAAAACGATACAGAAGAAAATCTCCACTGGCTGCCATAAGTGAGCTTCTATCAGGAAGACGACCCTTGTTCACATCGATTCCATGATATTCGACGCAAAGAAGCTGATTAGCAAGTCTGTCTTGTAGTTCAATAGCAATTGATGCAGCGTTTTTGATAGTGCTCAACTCTGGAAATGTGACCTTGGATAATATGTGACTTTGGATGAGCGCTTCGATCGCTCCAACCTTGATAATATCAGAAACAATCGGACGATCCTCTAACGGGATGAGCGATTTCACAGTCGTTCGCCACGCTTCTGCACGATTATATAGATCTTTTACAAGATTATGAACACGAACAACCTCCTTGTCGAGGTCCCTTCTTCCAGCATTTGAGGGCGCACTGACAGGATTCCTCGCATGCAGTAACCGAAGTTCATCTACTGAGATTCGATCGCTTGAAGGATTTTGCGCAGAACAATTCACAGAATCAAATAGAACGGAATGTGAAAAAGTGTCGACCAGCCAAGCCACACTTAGTAGCTTCGCTTCTAAAACCGTTTCGACACCAGTATTCCGCAGTAATCTGGCCGCGGACTCTAACTTTTGGCTCTTAAAATCAGCTTGTATACTCTGCAAATCGACCAAACTTTTTCGCACTTCATTTTGATGGCGAAAGCAGTTTGTCTGTAGCAGGTTCGAACATACGGTTAATGCATTTGCAGCATTGCGTTGTAGGTGCTCAGCATCGTCAATCAGCTTGTTTAACGATGAAGACACTTCAGAATCACAGACACAAAGTGTAGACAAAGTCTTGACATCATTCAAGTCTACGCTACCCCGATTGTTGACATTTTCCATTAGAGAACGAGCCATGACTCTCCAAAACATATCACGAACAAATCGCAATGGAAATCCTGATTGACTGTCTGCCTCCAACCCAATGACACGGCTCAACAAAAATTCTCCATGAGTACTGGATTCAATGACTTCTCTCCTGCTAATCAACCCTGTGTAATGTTTATTCGAAAACGATGCTATTGTTTTGCTTCGTAGTTGCATCAGAAGCGGGGTCAAAGTAACTTCGTTTGACAACATGAAATCTTGACCCTCGATAATGATTGATGCAAGAAGCAAGTTGGTCAACCTAAGAGATTCCTGTAACTCCGCATCTTTGGTTCGATGCTCTGACAATTGACTGGATTTCCAGCTGAACAGCTGCTCAGTAATGGATTCAACACCTTTCTTGAGGTTTATACCCCATACCAATACCCGTATCCACAAATCAACAACGTGTTGAGGAGGGTTTGTAATGATGCCTTTCGGACGGGAAGCTTCAACCTTAACGAGTTCGTTGTGCCGTTCCTCCAATTGATACGAGCAATTTACCAACACCTGATCCACTGCAGCGGCCCAATCATTCACTTGTTTTTCAATTTCCCGAAGATGGTTGCATTCTTCAATAAAACAAGAAGCCAAGGTATCGTGTTCAACCAAGAGATTCCTTATTCTCGACACATCAACAGCTAATACACTACCAACTGGAGCACTTGACGAGATTTCCCCGAAGTCATACCCATATGGTTGAAGTACTGATTTGATTGAAAGGTAATTCTTCTTCCAGTCACATCCCCTTTTGTATTGATATCGCACCCAAGTTCCAGATTCGGGACATATAAGTTTCACATCTTCAGCCACAAAACACTTCACTTCCCTTTCTATGTATTCATCGGGCCTTACATTGGGGCAGTTTGTCATGTCCAAGATGTTCGACAACTCATTGTGCAATTTTTCAACTACCCGAAACTGCTGTTTTCCCGTCGTCGTTGTACTCTCTATGGTTTGGAGGGCTTTGTCATTCCAATCAATGAGTCGATCTCGAGCATGTAGCTTCTCTTCAACTACAGACAAGATTGGTATTTGTCTCAGCTCAGCGAGTGCGGACGTGACACCTTCTTTGGATCGGAGTGAAGTGTCTTGTGAAGTATTTTGCATGCTGCTTGAGAGCTTAGCTGCTATGTTGCCTACAATGTGACTGTGAGAGTAACAATTAGCTGATAGGACAGAGATCACATCCTTCGTATTTTCCTTCAACAGGGTAGTTCGATCAGATACACTTTCACCCAAGCCACTGAAGGGAGGAGAGGGTAGTTGGGGCAACATAACGTAGCGCTCAATGACGCTCTGTTTTCAAGGAAAGTAATTAGACAAGATAGTAGAAATGGAATATGCCTGCGTTACGACTAAAAACTTACCTGTACAAAGGAGGCCCTCTCGCGTGAAGTCTTGGCTTGCATCAAGTCTAAAATCCACTGCCTTGTTTTGATAGCATTTTCGATATCCTCCCGAGTTAGGGAATGTGCGCCATTTGCAGATACCGATTGCTTCCCTAAGGGATTCATGTTTCTCATTATCGATTGTTCCCCTGCAGTAAGTGTAGAAGAAGATATTTCGTTTTGAAGACGATTCAATGCCAAAAGACACGAGTCACTCAATACAGTAGTATTCCCGCCGTTGCCGTCGAGAGTAGTGCATGCTTTGATTGCGCTCCATGCCTCCATCTCAAAGAATCTAGCACGGTTGAGTTTCGCCTCCAAGTCAATTCTCCAAGAGGAGATGTCAAACATAGTAAGCTTTTGAGCTGCCTGTATATGCGATTCTATGTCTTGAAATGAATAGAACGAAGTAGATTTTCCATAAATCATGTCTTCAGCCTCTTTGATCCAATCTTGATGTGGCTTCCACAAATCAAGATATAAAACTGATACGATTTGCTTCAACGTGGACGTCATCAAAAGCTGCTGCTTTTCTCCACCAGATTCGTGAAGTACGCTATTCATGGCCTCGTCTAGAGAATCGGGCGAGACTGAAATGTTTGGTAACAGATGTTCACTGCTCTGTCGTTGTTCACTCAGCTCATGTGTATCGGCACGTCTTCTCTTCCTGCCATTTCTAGCGTTTTGTTCGTGTGGTACTGCGTCAAATTTGATAGGTATAAGTGCAAGAATTCTCTGCAAAAATGTAGTACCATTGACAAGAAAAGACTGGATAGAATCCGTTGAAATGGGTGCGGTCGCAAACGAATCATGAATGTTGCATGATGTCCCATCATTTATTCTTTTGAACAAATTCACTGCATCAACTTCTTTAGTGAGCCAATCGCATACCTTCTTTGACTCTTCTAAGCAGATACACAGATGCTTCACGTACGATTTGTTTGCAAATGGACCAGGCCCCTCATCCTCGCCATCAACATTGCCACCACTTTGGTCATCATCGGCATGGGGAGAAAGTTGTTCAGCGAGATGTAATTGTGTTTCCAATAACTTGCTATATTCCAACAGCCTCAAGTAGTGGTTGTTTCCGTCATCATTTTTGCCAAGAGCGCACGCTACTTCGTTGTCATCTAGTGGAAATGAAGTGCTAGGAGGGAGAGAGTTAGCAATCTCATTATTACGAATAGCTTCTTTTGTCAGATCAATATCATAACAAAGCAAAGCCAGTGTCCTCTTCGTCCAAGCTCGTACCGACGGTCGAACAATCTTGGGAGTTAATGGCATCGTGTATGTTACATCTTCTGCATCACCCAAGAAGTACACGACAAAGTATCCATCTTGGAAGGAGAGAATTTTACCATCATACCAATCAATTGCATCCTTCCCAGCGTCATCGTCGTCGTTTTCGTCATCAGCTGTAGATGTTGCGTCTGATTCGCCCTCAGAATCATCCAATGAATTTTGTCGTCGTTTCCTCTCCCCCATTTCTTTGTGAAGTCGATTGAGAGGAGCTTCTTTCTCATCTTCATCCATTGGCGTGGATTGCGACATTGCCTTTTTTGCGGTTGCTGTTGTCGTCGTCGTTGTTTTCCTCTCACTTCGTTTCCTACCCTTCTCACGACGATATTCTTCCATGGCAATAGTTTCATCCCCCCCTCCCACTACCACTTTATCCAATATGTCAAGGAACAATCGTACCTCCGGTCGAGATCGAAATTTGTACCCATGCACAGGAGAATAATAGTAGGTATCAAACATTTTCTTTCCCGAAGATGCATTCTCTCGGGGGATGATACGTTTGGTCCATCCCCATGGAAAGTCAGATGTTGCCGATTCAAGAGGATATTGTAATTCCTTTTCGGTGGCTTTTGTTGTTGTTGAGTGTCTCATGGCCGAATTTGAAGACGATGTTGGAAGAATCATTTGATCCGTACCAACACTACCACCACCAACAACAACTCCTCTTCCCAAACCTAATTGGTGAGGTTGAACTAACACTTGATTTGATGTTGGTGATTGTATTACTAAACTACTTCTCCCCCCCTCGTATTTCGGAGTGTCACTAATCCGGCTTTGGACGACTTGCGGAACAGTAGTAGCAGTAGCTGCAGTCAGTACGGAATTACTCTTTGGAATAGTAGCAGTAGTAGTAGTAGTAGTATTGAATACTACCATCCGCCTTTCAAAATTAACCGTCATCGGTCTTGGAGTATCTTTCAATGCAGTAATGACAAGATTGAAATCATTCACTCTTCTTTGGTCATTAGTAGTAGTAGCAGTAGTCCCACCACTATTACTAATTGTTGTTGTTGTCGATGATGATGATGATGTTGGAAATCGTTTTCCATTAATCCCAATAAGAACATCACCAACTTGAACCAAATTTGAATTAGGTGCATTGGGAGCTATTGCCGTGACAGTGATTTGGGTAGTGTTGCCATCACCCCCTCCCTTATTACTTAGTGATAATCCTAATTTTGGTCCGTCGTATATTGCATCAAATAATAATGTTTGTGGTCGTGTAGTGGTGGTGGTGGTAGTAGTAGTAGTTGACGGTGGGTGGTGTGAACGCGTAGCTGATGATTGTGACTGTGGTGTTGTTGTTGATGTTGGTAGTGGTGTCCGTTGTTGTTGTTGTTGTTGAGCATTCTTTGTCGCATCATAATCTAAAAAACGTGGACGATGTTGATAGGGATGTTGTTGTTGCGGCTGTATTGACCTTTGCCTTTGTTTTTGTTGCGTTGATGATGTTGCAGTATAATTACGTGGCCGTTCACGATGATGATGATGATGTATTGTTGGCATGGACGATTGTTGTCGTTGCTGCCCAGCAGCAGCAGCAGTATAATTATTCTTGTTTGACGAAATAGTAGTGTTGTCAATTGTTGACCCTGTATTCCGATTATTATCCTCCTCATCCTCTTCGACTCCACCACCACCACCACCCCGTATGCTCATTACTACATCATCATCATCCTCTGCCACATCATTAATGCCACCTCCACTCAAATCTCCCTCTTCTTTTGCTTCATCATCTTCGTCATTATCCTCATTTGGTTCCCAGAAAATTTCCCACCACCTTCCAACGAGACTGTTGGCCCATACTTGCATGTCCATGACTTCCATTGTTGTTGTTGTTGTTGTTGCTGCTGCTGTTTGTTGTTGTTCATTTTTTACACAATTATTATCACAAGCAGATACCTCAATAATTGTCGAGGAGGATGCAACTAACAACTGCTCATCATCAGTTTGCATAATAATAGGCTGCATCATCATCGTCGTCGTCAGAGTGTTATTATTGCTTACTACATCAGCACTACTGCTGTCATGACCTTGATGACGATGAGCAGTATCGTAATTCATATTTTTTGCATCCGCCACAACATCAGATGACGATGATGATACAGCATCATTATTGGACAAAAGTGCAGTCTGTTCTGATGTTAGTATTATGTCATCGTGATGAGTAGTAGTATTGGGTTCACTATTACTCGACATATTGCTGTTTGTTTTTTTGTTTGTTAAGGAAAGGAATGTTTAGTGCGCTGCGATATAGGGGTAGTATTATGGATTGTCGTCTCCTCCGGGCAGCAGCCTCCGGGCTCAAAGATATGGTCGGTCCCACTATCGCCACGGGCTCATAATAATCAGCAAGATTATTTTTTACGCTGTGTAGATACCATACTAAAGGCTTTGAAAGATTTGTGTCGGTCTATCGTACGTAGGAATAGTACAGGTGATATCGCTAAACTCGCTAATAGCAAAAAATAAGGGCAATATATTAAATAATATCGATCATCAAACTTTATAAACACACATGATGAATAAAGCAATAACAGCAACCATATTATAATATCGCAAACGACAACAACAGCATACATATATATATACATACATCATGATGAAGACTCAAGAAGAAGAAGAACCGACCTCTATCCTCCCCAGCGGCTGGAAGCGTGGTATATCTCGGACACTCCACCGACCATACTACTACCATCCAAATTCCAAACATACACAATGGCATTATCCTACACCGACCGAGGCTGCGGATCCTATTACGGCCAAGGCCAAGCTGATGGAGGAACAACAGCAAAAGAAGAAGAAGAGAGTCAAGTCATCATCATCATCATCATCAGTATTGCCATCGGTGGCTATCATCGTACCCTATCGAGATTTACACAAAAGTCAAAATAGAGCCAAACATCTTACCAAATTCATACCCTACATGAAACAATACCTAGGTCAATTAGTTACCAATCACAAAATACAAGACTATCACATATACATCATTGAACAATCGAATGATGGACGGAAATTCAATCGGGGAAAATTACTCAATATTGGATTCGATTATGCCCTCAAACAACAACAACAAAATAATAATACCATTTTCATTTTTCATGATGTCGATCTCTTACCCCAATCCGATGTCAGTGAATGGTATGCCACATTCCCCATCAAACCTATCCATATAGCACGTGTATGGGATAGATATTCCAATAATACCAAATACTTCGGTGGGATAGTCTCTTTCTCCGAAAAAGATATGAAACGTATTAATGGATATCCAAATACATTTTGGGGATGGGGGGGGGAAGATGATGAGATGCAAAAACGATTGGAAACATGTGGTATTGAATGGATGGGACCTACGGAGGGGACGATTTATGATTTGGAAATGATGGATCTATCTACCAAATTAGGATTCTTGAAACAAAACTCAGAATGGAAGTGTATGGTAAAGTGGGAGGCGTTGGAGGAACATGAAACGACATGGAGGGTGAATGGTTTGGCTGATTTGAAGTATGATATATTGAAGATTGAAAGGATGGACAAGAATGATAATGTGATGGGGGGGAATGATGATAGTAAGGTTACGAAATTAACAACAGATGTCAAATTGAATGGAGATCATTGGTCAAATGAGAGATGTGGGGTTCAATACCTTCCTCGATAAACCTTCTATTTTTGTTGAGAGACAATATATAGACTGCCTAATATTGTAGGAATATGTAGCGCTATTAGTATAGTGAAAAGTTCGATGAGCAATATCCATACCTTGTCTCTTCATCAACAACATTTATGTTGTACCGTCCTTCCTCAAAACGAAAAAAAAAAAAAAAACACCCCAAAAAAAAAAAAACACAG
>JALLBJ010000388.1:0-24565 GCA_036940105.1 Skeletonema potamos
CCAATCACCACCGCTACAGCGGCATGTGCAGGATGTTCATCTTAGAACCGCAGCCAATTTCCGGGATAATTTCTTTCTCACGAAATTTTTCATCATTGGATTTGAAGAGTTCAGGAAACCAATAGCAATTGTCATCGTTCCTCTTTTCAGGCAATGGAACATTTTGACCTTTGTCTCGGCCAAGAAGTGTTTCAGCAATGTCAATTTGAATTATCCTGTCACTGTTCAAAGATTCGGCAACATAAATCAGAATGGGCGGACATGTCCATGAGTTTGCATCTTCCTGCAGATGCAACAGTTTTTTCAGCGACTGGAAAAAGGTTGTTTTGATGCTTCTGCCGCCTTGGATGTTTTCTTGCATCTCTGACTGGGAAAGAGCCTCTTCCACAATTTCATACGCATTGCTATCAAAGCCACCACGAACAGTGGATGGGTGATTGCCTGCATTGGTATTGGTGATCCTTATTGCTGCTGTGCTGCTGTGCTGCACCTTGAGGCCCACTCTGTCAATTGAGCAATCTACAAGATTGCTCGTTGCTCGTTTACAAGATTGTGAATTTACTTCAAGATGGATGCAAGGAAGTAGGAAATCTCCTAATAAGAACTTCTGTACCATTCAGAGTGGAATCCCATTTAGTACGCGTTGGAGCGGAGGAGTGATTTCCGATTTTCTGTCTCCTTTACGGGAAATGATCCATTTGGCTGGCATTCCCAATTATCAAAAAGGTGCCGGTATAAAGCTTACAAGCCGAATTTCATTTGAAAGATTTTTCGCCCAAAATTAACGCATCCGGCTCTGCTAAATTTTCCGCCATGATAAAACACAACCATAATACCTAACATACTACTGGGACTGCTAGTAGCTCAAAAGCAGCACTCTATCATACGGGAGTGTTCACTACTTTCACCTAGTGTGTTGCCGACAACTCTTTTAGAGAGTCCCGTGTGGTAGGGCGTATTAAAGAAGATAATCGCGATGCCTACACAATAACGGAAATGCTCCGATGCAGCCGAAATAGGAGACATATGCCGCGTATTACAGTCATCAACACCATGTACAACACCTCCCCGCCGCGACAATCGATAGTATAGACATATGGGGAGGTGTTGGTGCCCTGATGGCCGATCTAACGCCCGGTAACGTCATCGTAATCAGCGTAACCTCGCGTCAATGGAAAAAACATGAGCACGCCTATTATTGGCTTTACGACAATGTGGATGGCTCACAAACCACTACCAAAGCCATCTCACCTTACCATCTCACTCCAATATGATTATGGATGACGACTTGACCGATGGCAGTGGTGGAAAATGCCGCACAACCTCTCCCAGATGTGACACAACAGACTAATTGTGGTTAAAAGTGGTGAACATATGATTTCATGGCTGCGATGACAACAGCTCTGCCAAATTCACAGCAAATTAGGCTTGTTGATTTCTGTTAGCTGGGAAGACACAATGCAATATATTTGTTACTTTCCAAGCCTGTCAAAATACTATCTCTCTTTGCATTCACTATCGATTATTCCACGCACGCTGAATATTTGCTGCATCTGGAGGAAATCGAATACAAAACAGTACTTCGTTTCCACGTCATCGAGAAATGAAACCTAAACTTCCTCTCTCCGCATCCTTCATCTGCGCCAATTTGTCTGGGCGGCCAAAAAAATGGACAGCGAAATCACCTTTGCAATAAACGCCTTCAAAGTAAGGCCACCACTTGCCTTGTTTCCTCTCTATGCCTCCCCCAGAATTCAATGCACAAGGTCGTACCAACTTCATTCTGGGCACAAAAGAATATGTCGTATTATTGCTATCATTACTTTGGGTTTGTTTCAAGTACCCATCATCATCGAATAGAGTCCACAAGTAACTTTGATCATTTTTACCTGATGCATGCCCTTCCGTCCATGCATTCATGATCTTCAGTCCAAATTCATTCACACGAATGATGAAGGCGCCCGAGTTTATACCCTCCGCATCTGTAGACAAAATCATCGCAACATTATCATGTAAATCCCCACCACTCAATGTAATGAGTTTGCGCAAATCAAAGTCTTGGTTCAGGATAATTATGTCGTGGTCAAGAAATAGTAACCAATCTGGTCGCGTACTATCCACGGCAGTCATATTTTGCATCAACTCTTCTATAAAGACGGGCTTGAACCAAAAGTTTTTGACTTGAGACAATCGACCGATGTTTTCATTTGCCCACTTGCTCCCATTGTGCAAATTATTCATAAAGTGTTCATTTCTTGTCACGTATTTCACTTTGTTCCCCTCGGATAATTGATACATTTCTCGCAGTTGTTGAGTCCATCCATCTTCATCGCGGTGGTAAATGGAGGCCATATCGATTGTTACGTTAGCCGCCTTTGTCGATGACGGTATACATTGCATTGGATGCCGCAGCAATGGAAAGACTGTCATCCGAAGAAATGAAACCACACATAATTTGATTCTCCAGCAGAAGGAAATACTTTCACCGTCAGTAGTATCTGCATCATAGAAGATGAAAGAAGCGTAGGAGATAACGTGATAGAAAACAACCGATGCGAGAAGAAGTAGAAGGACGGCAATACGCCACGTGACATTGTAGTGTCGACGCCGATAATCAGTTGGTGGTTGGATCCTCGGAAGAGAAGAAGACGAACTCATCATCCATATTTCCTTACTCACGTCGTCAATGTAGTCCTACTGAGTTCTTACAGTACTCAACTGTAACTAGATATTTGCTGTTTTCCTTCACCTCGCCATCGGCCATCGCACTCCATTCCATAAAAAAATTAGTGTATCATCAGGTAAGTAGATAATCTACTACTACCTACTTATCATCTCGCGCATGTAGCACGTACGATACTGTGTTCGTGGGCGGGCGGCCAACCTTTTTCTTATTGCTTGACAGTAAGTAGTTATGGTATTCTTTGCGGTCACACATTACATGTTGAGCTGGAACCTTGTTTTAAGTCTTTGTCAAGATTATTTTACGACATTGGATACAGCAGTATGCTGCAGGCTAAGCTCTGAATAAAAGAGAGCTAGAGTACCCCTCTTGGACTCTCTTACATCACAATTTTATGTACAACACACCATATCTTATCTATCATCCATTACCATCCAATGCACTGCAAGGATGCGAGCCCTCACTGAGCTTGTGCCGGAGAACCTTTCGGACATATGACGAAGCTCGTATTCGTCGTGGACTTTATCTTGAAGGTGGACTACGGCATGCTTTTGGAGTATCATCGCCTTTTGTGCCCTTCTTCTCTGAATAGGATTGACATGCTTGTCAAGTCCTACCGCCTGGCTAATGCTAATTCCTTCTTCGAGATCCTTGGCAGAAGGAAACAGGAGTTTCTGTGCCAGATCAAACGCATCTCTCTTCATCATACAACGCATATTGTCCTCATCGCTTTTTGAATACCACAGCTCCTGTTTGCTGCACATGGTAAGCAGCGATGTAACAGGCTGTACCATAACGTGCGAGGCAAAGCGGACCTGCTTTTCTGCTTGACAACGGCGGCGGCTGCGGGCGGGGAAGTCGACGAGAAGCTTGCTATGGCGATGGTGGTCAAGATGGTTTGGTGTCGGCTTGGTGGTGACGGCGGCGGTTGAGTTCATGACGTTGATGTCTGATGTTTACTTATTCAGTTATCGGGTTGAGTGTGAATAGATTGAAATAGGCTGTGCTCCAATTGCTGGTTAAAAGATTGTCTAGGTAAAATAATACACCATTACCTGATCTCCTTATGAAATACTCTAGAAAATAGACAAACAATAATTGGAGCATTTTCTCGGTAGGTAACTTTAAGTATATTTGTCTGAGTCTCCGATCAAAATGTTCCTCAATCTATCATTCCCTTGTCGGTCAGGCGTGTTTCGAGGACAACTCTGACGTAGGAGAGGTTTCACGACCAGCAAGGGGTCTTGCTAAAGTCCCGTTTGGACCGATTCACGATCAGTAGCGATGTATGCACGGACAGAGAGCGATAACAGGCACCTTGAATATTGACGGGCTACATACCCGGTTACAAAGAAAATTAACAACCTACCACTCCTTTGAGCGACGCAGACACTTTAGACAATAACCCTACTAAAGCAGTAAACCAAATGTGAAAGTATGAGTTCGGGATATTTCGACAAGAGCAAGAGTAATACCAATTCATTTTCTCCCGTAAGTGGTTCGATTAGGTCTTTGCCACCCAAGAAGAGACGTTTCGTCCACTTTGCAGGTGAATCAAAGGGCTGTTTTGATAATGCATTCTCTCCACCCAAGAGAGTGTGCATGCCTACGATTGACGTCGCTGCCAACACCAATGAAGCATTCGAACAACATAAAGCAGATGCAGTGTCTTCTTTATTTGAGAATTGCCGGTCGGCCATGGCCATGGAAGCTGCAGATTTGCAAGTCTCTCTAGGTCGATGTGCCACAACTCCGTCACAAGTTATCAGGAATAATAACGCAGCAGGTTCAAGCAAGCAGCAATATCAAAATCTGCATTATTCCGTTGTGATCGGGATTTGTCCACCGGCTACCTCACCACAAGAGCAACTACAACTACAATCGTCGCGGGCAGTGGCGCAATTATCACCGGGAGTTGCTGCCAAAGTTGCTCTCCTGAATGCATATTTGAAAGCGCAGGCACAAGTGTTAGCAAAAAAAGCCAAATCATCTTAAAATGTTAGTGTTCATTTTACTGGCTCGAATATATTTTGCCTGAAAGCTCTTCTTGCAACCTAGTAAAGGATATGACACGGACATGGGAATGTATTTTGGCGACAAATGTGTCGGAAGAACAAGAGCTTGCTGATGTCTTCAGCCAGCGAATAGATGCAAAATGGTGTTGATGACCTGAGAGAATCCAAAGGAGACACTTGCTCTCACAAAATTAATAAAAAGCACTCTTTAATGCTAATACTGTTCCTTGGTGTTCTTGTACCATTATCAAAATCAAAATTCACCACCAGACAAAGGATTGTCAGCACATTCAATTCATTTGATACTCCATAAATTTTTGTCAAACATCTCGACCAAACGTGGTACTTTGGTCCATCTCCCTTCGGCTCTTACTCTTAATTATGACAGGCGTGAAGAGTAACATTTTCTAGTGCATAGCAAAGTTAGGCCAAGCTGCTCATAACCCCAGCTAAAACTCATGTTCCACAACAGTCGAGAGAACGTCTGGCATCTGCGTCTAGCATGGAGGTTTTTGAAGTGTTTTGAAGATTGTCCACATATAACGAATCATTTGGAGCAGACAAGTTAAATTCACGAGAGAAAGTGCAATCGCCTCTCTATTCGTCACCCATATGCTTGGCGTGGTACTTTATACAAAGCAGTGTAACCTTGCTGACGGCAGCGAGGAATAACAGGTCACCGCTTGCAGCCTGTCGTCCTCTACACCATTCAATATCTTCGGGTCTACTCCTCCACTCCACTAATCTACTCATTTGTACTATTTCATGGCTTTTTGCTCGTGCCTAGCTAGCCCCTACATGTAGTCGATCCTTGACAAACTTCTTCACATAATCATCAAATGGCGAACTCAGTACGTCGTCCCAAACTCTTTTTAATGCACTAGCACAGTCACTCCGCTTTGTTGATCCCATCAGTGTTCGTCTCCGATTAACACCACTACTATAATTCCATATGCACTGCTTCACTTTACTTGCGATCCAATCACGATTGATCTCGTTATTTGATGGTAGCAAAGCTTGCAGTCTCTCGCATAGGCAGCTATACACATTTGGTCGCGACAAGAGGTGCTCGACAACTTGTGAGCAATGAAAGTCAATTCCTGCAGGGCAAACGTCATTTGTGGTCAATGCAACAACCCCATCATGAGAATCAACCATACTCATTGTAACAAGTGTCCGGCTCTGTTCACGAGCCTTGGCATGAATCAGAAATGGAATACAATACCAATCTAATTCGTCCGTAGTAGATGAAGTCTGACCCATTGTACTATTTGAAATAATTGTCGCTGGAATGGCATGTACGCCATTGAATCTGTTTAGCCATATCTTGGCAAAGGAATGGAGCATATCCACATCACATTTCATGCCACCATACTGAGCACGGAGTAGCATTGCTCTTATTATAGTCTCGCAATCACTGATCCATGCTTGTTTTTTGTGTTGCTGTGTAGGAAATAGAGTTGATGGTGATGAACTCAAAGAAAAGGAAGTTGGTGTGTTATCACTGTTGCCAATGCCGCTGTCAATATTATTACTGTCCTTCGTCGCACTAACACTACTATCATCACTTGAATGTTCCGCTGGCACATCCTGCCAAGGACAAGATGCGATCTCAAACACAATCTGCAATACTTTCACTATCAACTCCTTCGACGGCACATATCCCTTCGAGTCAGCAATCATCAACCAAACCAACAAACCAACATCAGGATGCAGTGTTGAATCCTCCAATATTATGATAGGAAGGCGTCGTATCAAATCAGTCCATGACTTATCTGCCAGCTCCATTGCTACCCTGACTGCTGGTAGGGGGGCACGTCGTCTTATGGATTTTTGGAGACATGATTTTAGATGAGAGATGGAGAGATGAGAGTGTTGTTGGACTAGTCGGGGGAGTTTAGATTTTGTGGTATTCGTTGCTGTTGAAGTTGATGTTGCTGCTGCTGATGATGATCCAGCGGAGAGCGAAGGTATTGATGAACTGACTGTAAGCTGAATTGATCTTTCCTTTAATGGCTTCTTCTGCTCACCGTGTTCATGGATATTGATTGTTTTTACTTTCTTCAGTATTATAGAAGTTGACCATTGGATAGCACTATCTTGATTATTGATGTGATCACTCTTTGCAATCCCGACTTCCACTTCTGCTTTATCATCTTCATATGTCCAACTGACCATTCCTTGATCATTGTGCAAGTGAAATCGCTGATTTATATTGTCATTGTTTGAATAAACTTGTGCTGATTTTTTCATCATGTGATGAAAGGCATTGGAATTCGTACACTTTTTTGGTTTGGCTGTTGCTGTAGATTGCGGCAGCGCATTGTTGTCAGGTATTGTTTTTGTTTTCACTTCTGTCGATTCCTTGATTTTATTGGCAGCATCATGTTCCTCCCCTGATCTCTCATCTCCTTCACTGCCGTTATTACCGTTCAGCTGGAGGCATCCTCTGTCTAAATGGGCATTTACTTCTCTCTCACAGATGTGCAAGCCACATCCAGCCGGGCAAGGGAAAAATCTACTGCCACCTTTGTTGCTCAGCAGCGACCTATTATTGACACGTCGTCTCTTTTTTGCCGAGCGGCTCTGGTTCAATAAACTATCGTAGGCATTCATCATTCATATTCTGCGCTAACAAGCTTCGGAGAAGTGAGGGCTGTAGCATCTTGTTGTGATGCATGCATCTTGTTAGATCTAGCGCTATGCGAATCTACTATTGACGCGAATCTATTTCCCAAATATACTCTTTGACCAAAGAATTCTTTCCACGATGATGTTTTGACCAAAGTATTCATACTTCCGATCGAAGTAGTCCTCGCGCGGTACCTTTTACAAAACGTAGTTCCAAATGATAAATAAGACGGTAGCGCACAAAAATCGATAATGAATTCAATTATCTAGTGGTGAAATAGACCAATCTTAACGTAGTCGAGGTGGTAATGGCAGGTAATGGCGCTGTCAAGATCAGTGGCTGCGTGCGAGATGGGTCGGTGTGGTGCTGGTGCGGGCTTTGAATAATTTGCCCAACGCTGACGGATTCTTAAAATATGATGTTCTTAAAATATGATGTTCTTAAAATAAGTCCTCGCTGGCTTCAAGTTTGGAGCTTGTAAAAAATGAGCTTCGTGCGAGTTGGGCCGGTGTGTTGAGGGTGCCTGCGGTGCTTGAAAATACATAATTTGCCCACGATGGCTTCAGGTTGGGGTTTGGAGCTCAACGCATCTCTCGCCGAATTTGTCCTGACGCGCCCCGCAGGCCAATTTTCCGGACAATTCGGATGGAGGGATGTTCCCATTCACCTAAGTATTGTAAGTACAGCCCTCACTTCTTCGAGCTTGGATTCCAATACATAACATAATGGTATCTATGATTTCTTCCGGCGGGCGGTGGTAGGACCCTCTTGTGCCGTTAGAGATAGAGAAAAAATATTGACAGCGCCTTCTTGAATCTGGCCGCCTTTCCTACACCTACAATTGTAGACGCATCAAATCCAAATCAAAGAGCGTGTTCTACTTCTACCACTGTGAAATTAAATATTGACTTCTTATTATTCGAGTGATTCGTCTCGATTGCGAAGTACTTGGCAGCCAGGAGAAACTAAAAATATACTTCTTATTATATTATCATAAAAAGCGCTCCTATGCCAGTCAAAGGCAATGCAGTGAATATGCTAAGAGATGGAGACAATGCTCCGTTGCGTATGACAAAGTTCCCAAACCCGGTATCTCCGTAATCTGGCCAACTTGAGGATCCATCTTTGTCGGAAACTCCAGACGGCAAGATTGGTAAGTTTAGCTGGCCTTCATGTGGGGTGCAGCATTGATTCCAAAAGTTGTCTCTCGCCTCCATACAGAGGGCTCCATCGATTTCCTCGGAACTCAGTATTGCATTGACATCTCCACACGTCAATTGTTTGTCCTGATAAGTGACTTCACTGTTCCAGTTAGTATTCAAATAAGTGCCATTACTTGCCTGACACAGAGAACATTGGTTGGTAGGGAGTTTGTAGCAGCATTCATGCGAAACGGTGTACTGAATGCTTCGACATTTTTCATCACCATCTTGTATCCTCTCACTTCGTAAACTCATATAAACATCCGAACAAGTAGAAGCTAAATTGTCATAAGTCAACTCTCGGTTCCAATCGATAGCCCAGCCTGGATCTTTGCATAAGTTACATTGCTTGAAGCAGCAACTACCAAATATGTCATTTTTTGTGGTTTTGCAGACGTCGCTTTGGCTCATATCATCTTTTACGAGCACCGCCACTTCGCCACACGTTCTATTCCTTCCCTCATACATCACAGGTGATTGGACGAGTAATTCATAGCTCACTTCATCCTTTTCGCAAAGATCGCATGGGATATCATAGCAACAGTCATTAAAATGTTTCTGCTGAAGAAATGAGCATTGTTCACTTCCCTGGGTGATTTGATTAAGCCCGATGAAATGATTCTCGACTTCAAAGCATCCTATCCGTTGCCCATCATCCATCACTACTACTGCTTCACTATTGAGATGATAATTTTGACAGAGATGACACTTGTCATAGCAACATTCATCGAACAACTCGTTTTGCGCCACAATACAGACATCTTGCTCTGCTTCCACCCTCGTGGATAGATGGTTGTGGATACTGTAACAATTTGACTCGGCACCGTTGAACACAACAGTTTCTTCAGCGACGCTGTAGGATTTGCGACCTGAGTGGCACAAAATGCAGGGCTTGACGGGTGGAGTGTAACAGCATGTAGGTGAGTATTCTTGTGTGGCTTGCTCACACTCAGCAGAATTTCGAAGCACTCCATTTGTCAACAACACAGAGTCTAGTTCTAAACACGTCATCGGCTTCCCACCATAAACAACTGGCGCATACCAGTCTTTCCCGTCTGGGCAAATCTCGCACTTGTTGGCAGCGTTTGGTATGTCTAGAGATGGTCCAGTGCAGCATGTGTCGTAGTATGTCGCTTGTATCTGATTGCACTCGTCACTGCCTTCCTCGTACATGTTGCCGGTAACTATCCAAGTGAGTTCACCGCACGCAAAGGTAACGCCATTGAAATCGACAGGATTGTCCCAGTACAAGCTGCCATCGTCACAAATATCACATTTTTGGAAGCAGCAAGATTCCTGTAGCTCTGCCTTGGCAGCCTGGCACATGAAACCAAGTTGTTCTTCTCTTGCAACAAGGAAGCTATTCAGATCTGAACAGGTTGTAGTCGACCCATAAAAGTTGACATCTACACTCTCTCGAACTTCGCCAGCTTTGCCATCAGTATTTGTACACAATACGCATGGATCAGAAGGACTTTGATAACAACATGGTTCAAACAAAGCCAACTTTGCCGCATTGCACTCTTCTGATCCCTCCTGAACAATGTCTGCTGCAAAACTTACTCCCAGCTTCAAACATGTGGTGGCAGTTCCGTTGTAGGCGACCTCAACATTCGCGTCAAGTAGGGAACCTTGACAAATATCACACTTCTCGAAACAGCAAGCGTCGAAGTATTCGTTTCTTGCCGCATCACAAAACCCGTTTTGTTCGTCATATTTGCGGAATAGTGAACTACTTACATCAGTGCATGTCCTCGAAAGCCCTTCAAAATAAACTTCAACGGCTCCATTTATCTCGTACCAAACATCCCCTCTTTTGCACAGAGAGCATGCGGGAGTAGAGTAATCCAATGGCTCATAACAACATTGCTTTGCAAAGGCACTTTGCATTTGGGTGCACTGAGCTGTCCCCTTTTCAATAACATTGGCCGTAAAATACCAGTCGAAGCTACCGCACGATACATCATCTTTCCCCTCAAAGGTTACATAACCATCCCAATCAATCTGTTCGTTCTCTTTGCATAGACGACATTTGTCGAAGCAACAGTGTTGCATCAACTCAGCCTTAGCGGTAGAGCATTCTTCAGTTCCGTTATTCGCACGGTTGGCAAGGAAATTCGAAATTTGGTTGCAAGATTCAGTGTCTCCACCAAAGTCGACTTCAACCTCCTTTCTAACTGCCCCTTCGGCGCATAACACACATGGCGTAGCGGGTGCATCATAACAACACGTCGAAGAAAATTTTGACTGCATGGAGTGACAGGTAGTAGATTCTGCTGCGATGTCACTAGTGCGAACCATATGAAGCTGCATGCATGAAATTGCTTCACCATCAAGCTCAATCTGCTCCTCAAAATCCTGGAACTGATCGCCACCACAAATAGAGCACTTGTTATAACAACATTGATCAAAGATTGAATCTTTGGCAGTTGAGCACGTTTCACTTTCTGATTCTATTCTTCTAATCAGGTAGTCGTAGACATCTGAGCAATTCATGGGCGAACCCCAAAAGTCTACTTCAACACTCGAATATGGGTCAAAATAGGTTTCCTTTGTCTGACACATGTTGCACGGCTCATTGGGAGGAGTGTAGCAGCAAAAATCACGGTAAGTGTTTTTAGCCGCATCACAAAGACCACTCCCTTCTTCGATCTCGTTCCTCCCAAAGATGGGTTTCAGATCGCCGCATGCGACAGGATCACCTTCGTATTCCACCACTGCATCCCAATCTAGTACCAATGATTCCCCGCAAACATCACATAGCTCATAACAGCAAGTTTCCTGCATTTGTTGTTTTGCAATTATGCATTGATCGCCAAATTCTTCCTCTCTCTTTATCAGTGTTGTCGCCTCTTTGCATGTAGACTTCACTCCTTTCAACTCAACAACTTCATCCCAGTGAACATATTCCGGACAAAGTTCACAAGGTGTGATGGGCGGAGTGAAGCAGCACAAAGACTGGAAATCTTCTTTGGTGGAGCTGCACGTGTCACTGTTGGAATTGATTTCATTGGCGGCAAAAACTGCTTCAATATCACCGCATGTCTTGGAAGTGTCATTGTAGTAGTCAATGGAATAGTCCCAAGCGAGTTGTTCGTTGTCGCAGAGTTTGCATTTATCAAAACAACAGTTCTCGGAGAGTTCATCCCGAGTTGCTGCGCAAACCGGACTACTTTCGTCTTCAGTGTTCAATATATTGTCAACCACACCACATGAGACATTTTTGCCCTCGTATTCAACTTCTATTGCCCAAAGGAGAGTTTTTTCCCCGCATAGATTACATGCATTTGTTGGAAAAGTGTAGCAGCAATCTGAGTGATACATGGCTTTCGTTTCTAAACACCGGTCTGAGCCGACTTCTATAAAATCGGCGTAAAGACTGGCGTCGATTGAAGAGCAAGTTTTGGTTCCGTTGCGAATAATTTCGCTCACCTTCTCTATGTCATTCGTCTCCTCATTGGTGGCCTCTTGCAAGCTGCGATCGACGCCTTCATCTTCCTCCTCTTCGAATTCTACCCACCATCTAAGTCCCTCCCCTTCACACAAATTACAGGCGCGGTAACAGCAAGTATCAAATAAATGATCTCTCGTTGTGACGCACATTTTGCTATCATCTTCTTCTGGCGCTAGCATTTTGTTCACGAGCGAACAAGACGCCTCGGTGCCATCGGGCGATGTCACGTTCAGATCTGAACGAATATTCCAGTACTCGCCTCCTTTGCGACACAGCAAACACTGGTCCTCTGGATACATGTAGCAACACTTCTCACTTAACTCCAATTTCACTTTATCACACGTTTCGCTGTCTTTCTTGACGGATTGGAAAGCTCCATAATCAAGTTCACCACACGTAGTAGAGGTCGATGTACCATCCACGTTGACTTGAACCTCGATCCAAGATCTAATACCGTTTTTCGTAGAGTCAGGGCATATGCGACACGTTTCTCCGACTGGAATAAGACCCCCAGCTCCACATGGCGTGCCAGCAAAGCATGTCTCACCTTTACCACAGTCTTCAGAAAGGCCACTGGGACAAGGTCTTGAACAAGATGACACGGCATCATCCCAAGATGTACCGCAAAAGGCTAATACTGATTGTTCTTCAGTAAGCAAACTTTCCCCCGATCCTCCTCCAACACCGCTGCCACCAGCGCCAGCGCTTTGCGTTTCAAGGGGAACCATGTCTATTGCCCAAATCATTGTGCCTCCAAGACACTTTTTTGCTGCGTAGTCCACTTTGGCCTTGAATGTCTCTATGTTGTCATAAGATATCAATTGGTTTCCGTCCTTCACCATTACTGCAGAATATGATGTGTGATCTACAGAGATTAAATCATATCCTTTGCCTTTTCCCATCCGTGTCCACTCGTAGATTTCTACATAAGGGACGAAGCCATTCGTATCTAGGCATCCACCAACTGCAGTTTCATTAGAAAACAGGTCGAACTCACACCCCAATTCCACACATGATTCATTTGTCATGGTATACGATCGTCCGTAGGCTGGCATGCCCATGACTATCTGAGAGGCCGGCACATCAGCCAACATGTAATCTATGGCTGCATTGATACCTGCAATATCAGAGTGTGCTCCGGTGACTGGGGGATCATCCCATACTCCATGTAAATCATAAGCCATGACATTGAAGAAATCGACAGACTTGGAGATACCCCCCAAGTCAAAACCGGCGTCAAATCGAGCAATTGACGCAGGGACAGCAATACTGAGCTCAAAGTCTTCTGGAGCTGCATCAAAATACTTGCGTAGTTCGTCAAACATCAAAACAAGATTCTCCTTGTCTAGTGTAGCATTCCCTCCGCGAGTCTCATCCCCGGGATACTCCCAATCCCAATCCTGAATATGAGTAAGAAATGAATGGTATGTAATGAGTTTAACAGATGAGCATCGCCTGGTGTCTAGTGTTATTTTCAGCAGCGACAACACTTACCAAACCGTCAAATCCTTTCAGTATGAGTATGAATAAAATGTAATGAGTAGAACAGATAATATGAATGAAATGTAATGAGTAAAATAGATGAGCGTGATCTAGTGTACTTTCAGCAGCAACAACACGTACCATACTTTCGCATAAAAGCGATAGAGCTTTGTGCAAACTTCGTTCGACTCCTCGCAGTTGATGTGACGTTACTGAATCTGTACAGTCGTTCATTGTCAGGGTCATTATGAGTCCATCCACCTACAGCAATCATGAGTTTGGTTCTAGGATACCTCTCTTTTACCTTCAAGAATTTCCGGTATTCGCCTCCTTTGATATCGGCCTCAAAATCCCACGGTTCAAGAGTACCGTCGGGAGATACGGACGCAAATGAAAATATAACGTGAGTGTATGACGACGCATCAATCGATTCACTGCTGAATGGATTGCAATCATCTTCCCTATAAATGCTCCAGCTTTGCCAATAGCCAACATTTCGAGACATCGTCTTTTTGTCTTTGCAGTACGGGGGAATCGTTTCTACCATAGCAGCAAAGTTTAGTACCCCGACTTTATTGGACGAGGGGTTTGTAGCTTCAGCTTCCCCGCATGGTGTGTCTGCAAAGCAAGAATGCCCATTTTCACATTCAGCATTGGACCCGCTGGGACAAGGCTTGGCATCTTCACAACTCTCCACCAAGGCACTCCAGCTAGATCCACAGAAGTATTTGGATGTAACTTCGTCAACTTCGGTGGCTTCATTGTTGTTTGCATTGGGTTTGTCTCCCATTACCGGGCGGACAGGAGGTGTGGCACTGTCGCTACCCGCTGATGACGGTTTGTTCCCTTTGCAGGGTGTTCCACTAAAGCATGACATGCTCTTTTTCGGGCACTCTACAATTTAAATGTTATGATCGCGTTTAGCAACAGAGGTGTCGTTTACACAAGACGGCAGTACGAATTAGTAATGTCTTACCTTTCGAATCACCAGACGGACACGGAATAGCGTTTTCGCAGTCAATTTTATCCCAACTTACGGCGCAGTAATACGTTCCCTTTAGGTCTTCGAGGCGCCCCAGCAAATCTATCGTGGGACTGAGTGTCGTTGGAGCCCTCGGAGATGGTACGTTTGTTGGTTTGTTTGTACTCCAATCTTCTCCCTCATTATCCACATTGCCCCAGTCTTCACCTTCGTTGTCGATACCAGTGTTACTACCTTCGTTGTCAATACTTGTGTTATTACCTTCGTTGTCGATCCCCCAGTCTTCACCTTCGTTGTCGATACCTGTGTCACTACTATTGTTCATCTCTCCACTATCAGATGGTTCAAGAGGATATGTTGGTTGTAGGGTAGGTGGTTCAATTGGGTTAGTCGTCGGAAGGCGTTGTGGCTTACTGCAGTCGAATTCAGCAATATAACAACTCTGTCCTTTTGGACAATCACTGTTGTTTGTTTGCACGCGAAATTAATTTGGTGAGATGACACTATAGACAAAATTAAGCAAAGATGGGCCGATCAGCAGTGCAAGCCAACTTACTCGTTATTCCCGGATGGACATGGAATACTTTCACCGCAAACAATGCCATCCCACCTCGATGCACAGAATTTCTTATCTTTTTGAGCTTCTATCATTCCATACAAATCCACTGGGCTGGCAGTTGGAAAGAAAGTAGTGGGAGCACTAGGATCACGTGTTGGTGATGAAGTCACCGGTGCAAACGCCGGTGCCCCTGAGACTGGCCTAGCCGTAGGATCCAGCGTTTTCGCTCTACACGCTTCAACAAATGCCCAGCAGTAGTGCTCTGGATCTTCACACTCCATATTACTTCCTGATGGGCATGGTTGGTGACAGTTTGTTTCGACATCATCCCAATCAACTCCACAATAATAGGTAGCCAACACCTCCTTTGCGATAGTTCCTGGAGGGAGAGTCGGCTCAAGACTGGGTCTGACGCTCAGCGTAGGTGCTGGACTTACTGTCGGTTCTAACATGGAGAAGTCCACCCCACCGAAAACGGGCACCTTTGCTCCACCATAACCAGGTACATACAGTTTCGACGGAGACGGCGTAGGTACAACAGATGGTGCCTTTGTTTCGTAACCGTTTGCACTCTTGCAAGAAGTAAATGCCCAGCATTCCAGCTCACTTGCAGGACATGATGTTGTATTGACAAAGATTAGACCAACGACAGTCGACAAGAAAATTAACTAACAATTAAGCAAATGACACTTACGCTGGACACTCCTGTGAGCCTCCAGAAGGACATCTAACAGGACACTTGTCATTCGCATCATCCCAAGACTTTCCACAGTAAAACGTGAAGGATGGATCATTCGGATCAATCACTGGTTTGTCTGTCGGTCGAGCTGCAACAAATCAAAGAAGTAAACAATCATTAAGAACATCGTCAAGTTAAACAAAGAAGAGATCACTAAACATTCTGCTAACGAAACCGCTCACCAGTAAGCGTAGGAGATATTGTAGGGTAGAAAGTGGGATTTAGAGTCGGGACATTTGTTGGTCCAGGTACGGGCTTCTGTGTAGGTGGTCCAATAGGACTAATCAATCGAAAATTGGTGAGTGAGTTTTAGCGGGCGAGATTGCATTTGTGCGAAAAAAAAAAAGAGAACCATATGCACCAACGGCTGGACTCCGAGTCTCAAGCGAGAATATTCATGATTACAATTACAACTCTTACCTTTTAGTAGGACTCCGAGTAGGTCCTGGCACCGTAGGCGCCTCCGTGGGCCGCGTCGAAGGAGCACCCGTAGTTGGCGAACCGGTAGCGTAATAATCACATGGAGTCTGTGTCCAACACGATTCAGCCTCTGGACAATCATTATCATCCTCGCAATGTTGTTTCGTCTCGCAATTATCTCGTGCATCTAACCAAAATTCTCCACAGAATGAATATCTATGCATCGCCTCCTCGGCAGACAAGACTGGTCGTTTTGTAGGTCTTTCTGTTGGACTACGTACAATTGTCGGTGACGGTGACCTTGGCGGGCCATTAGCCTCATGCTGTTGTTGTTCAAGCTGCTGTTGTTCAAGCTGCTCCAATGTCTTCCCATTCATATCCACCGCATGACACTCAGTAAACGCCATACAGACCTGTTCATCCGGACAATCATCATCACTCCCCGATGGGCACCACACCTCGCATCTTTCTTGGGCATCTTCCCAATCATACCCGCAATAATACTTGTTGAGCTTGTTCACATAAACAACCGGAGCGGGAGTAGTCGGTCGTTGCGAAGGCGAAGGCGGTGCCGGTGCTATCGTCATCATCCTTGCATCACAGGGTGTACTCGTGAAACAGATTTCACCATATGGACAATCATTCATATTCCCAGAAGGACAATGTGTGGAACATTTTGTACGTGCATCCTCATATCCCCTCCCACAAAAATAATGATCAGTTTTATCAACACTTGGTTTCGTCAAATCAACATACCCACCAGTCGCAACTGCCCCCACACCACTCGCACTTAAATTCTCACCAGGAACTACATCATGATGTTCTGAAAAACTTTCCCCATCGCCACGTCGGGTATCACATTCAGTAAATGCCCAACATTCATGTCCGGGCGTAACACATTCGGATGTTTGACCAGAGGGGCAATTTTGACGCTGTTCACAAGAGGTGGAGGCTTCAGCCCAAGATATGCCACAGAACATGTTGTATCCGTAGACGGAACCGGGTTTTCCTTGACCAAATGCATTTTCAAATTCATTCCCTACATCCTCATCCTGCAGTTTGCGATTCTTGTTCCGGTTGTTGTTGTTGTTGTCGTCGTTGACATCATCATTATCGTCTTTGCCACTATTAGAATTGATTCGGTGAAAGTTATTTTTGTGTTCCAATCTAGTCAGAATACGAGACAATGTATTCAACGCACGCTGCTGAGAATCATGCTGGAAAGTAATTTGATCATACTGGTATTCAATGTGATGTTTCTGTTCGAGACTTCGTAATATTGTTGCTTGGTAGGAGTCGACTTCGTCATAATTGCGGTTGTTGAAGTTACTATCATCATCAGCAGTAGCGTCTATTCGTATCCTTAATTTATTACTCTGCCGCCGTCTCTGTTTTGTTGTCGTGCCAATTTTACTATTGTATCGCGATTGCGAGTTGACATCGTCATAATCCTGCAGCTGCTCAACGTGATAATGTTGTTGCGAATTCTCATCAAAATTCGATAATGACGCAAATTGATACGGCTCCTCGGAGTAATGGTGAGGTACCAATGCAAAGGAAGAAGCTGTGGCCAATAACATCACCACTGTAGTCAATAAGCACTTTTTCAGTGTGAGCAAATTACGGGGATGATACTGCAACCGAGTATCAAGCGGATGATGGTTCTCCATGATGATGTTTAAATAAAAAAACTTCTAATATAATGCGATGCACACACCACGCAAACGTCTTCCCTACTACACTCATTAGCGACGCCGAAATCTATCAGCGTGGGATGTGATAATATTGCCATGCATACCGTGGGCCGTTTGGTATGTTGTATGGTGTATGGATGTAAGAGGCGCTGTATGGAGGGCTGTACTAATACTTAAGCAAAAAATCATGTGGGAGTGGAGATCGTGCAACTGGGACTGGGTCTCACCATACTTACATACTAAGTAATTGGGTCCCGAGTAAGTCCCAAGCCAGTGTACTCCGTGGGCGGGGAGATGAGGGCGGGAGAGGCGTTTTCAATAAAACCCGGTAATTCGATAATTATACCCAACAATAATTTATCATGACAAAAATCGAGTACATATGTAATAAATATCTTCTATGTACAATACCAATCATCTCATAAAACTTTGGGGTAAACACTTTAATAAACGAGCCAGCGAGCCTTCCAACTTCAACAAAAACAGAAGGGCTTCTCTCTCAGCGAAAATCAGACTTGGAGAGCGAAGATAAGATATCACCGCCGTTTACCCAGCGCACCTTTTACGCCCAACAATGGTGTGAGTATGGCACTTGAGTTGTGTCGAATATTTGTCTCTGCACTTGCCACAACTTATTACCTACAACAACGACGCCATCTCCCAATAGAGCAGCGACGATGATAGGAGAGCAGCCATTTAAAGATGTTAGCACCAGTGGCAGCAGCGGGAGCGATCATGTAGTCGGTAAATCATCTTCCGCCAAAACGCCGCACAAACGTCAAGATTTATCCAATGAATCCTTCTGCGACCGATTCATCATCCAACACCGCGGCATCTTCGTTGCCCTATTCATCTTACCCGCCTCCTTCTTCCTCCGTCTCTTCCACTACATCTACGATTGGTATGTCTACCTCTTCGTGAATCTCTCCTCCCGCCACGATGACCGCGTCGCCCAAATCTCTGCCCAAGTGAAGGAGGCTGCCAAACTTAAGAAGAAAATGTGTACCTCCCGTCCTGGATGGCACTCCATGTCATTGCGGGAGGGGCTGTATAAGAAAGATTCAAAGGTGGCCAAGATTAAAATACCATTGAGGGACGTGTTGGAATTAGATGAAGCGAATTTAACAGTGAGGGTGGAGCCACTTGTAACGATGGGGCAGCTGTCACGTTATTTACGCAGCAAAGGGTATTGTCTTCAGGTAACCCCCGAACTGGATGATTTAACAGCTGGTGGTGTCGTGAATGGGTTTGGGGTGGAAACTTCGTCACACAAATACGGGTTGATTCAACACACTTGTACTCGATTTGAGGTGGTGTTGGCCAATGGTGATGTGGTGACATGCACAGAGACGGAGCGTCCCGAGTTATTCTCGGCCATTCCTTGGTCTCATGGCACACTTGGATTTTTAGTCTCGGTTGATTTCAAGATTATCCCGTGTAAGTCGTATGTTAAGCTGACATACATTCCCTGCCATACCCAAGAAGAGTGTGTGGGTGTGTTTGAACGAGAGTCACGAGATTTGACGAATGATTTCGTAGAGGCAATTGTTTACACCAAGGAAGAGGGAGTGGTCATGAAGGCAACGTTGGTAGATGAGGTGAACAAAAGTCAAGTGAACCCAATTGGTTACTTTTGGAAGCCCTGGTTTTACAAATATGTTCAGGAGTTTTTGCGCAGTGGAGAGGCAACAACGGAGTATATTCCATTGACTCATTACTTTCATCGTCACACTCGTCCATTGTTTTGGGAAATGGAGGAGATTATCCCGTTTGGCAACGCTTTTTGGTTTAGGTGTTTGTTTGGGTGGTTGGGCCCTCCTCATGTCAAGTTGTTGAAGAAGACCCAAACAGAGACAATACGCCGTTTGTACGAGCAGCATCATGTTATTCAAGACATGCTGATCCCCATGGGTGCATTGAGTGATTCGATTAATGTGTTTCATGATGAAATAGAGATTTATCCCCTGTGGTTGTGCCCTATGGCATTATTACCATCTGGTGATGGTGGCTTTATGAAGCCTCTTATCCAGGATGGGCAAGTGGTGGAACGTATGTTTGTGGATGTTGGCGCGTATGGTGTACCGATGGTGTCGGATTTTGAGGCTGGTAGCACAGTGCGTCGATTGGAATCATTCGTTCGGAGAGTGAAGGGTTACCAGGCGCTCTATGCGGATTGTTTTATGAGCAGAGACGAGTTTCGTGAGATGTTTGATCATACAGCCTATGACATGTTACGTGCTCGTTATGGTGCTGTTGATGCCTTTCCCGAAATTTATGATAAGATTTCACGTGCTGCGAGGCGTTGATAGTTGTATCAGTGGATCAGGATAAGAGGATTAGTTTTAATTAAGTGTTAAGTGTAGGTAGGAATATTGGTCCGTCAATTTTGCCCATGTTAGACATTATTTTAACTCGGAATACATCCAATCAATCATTCATCTGCTGAACAATAATAAAGCTTTCAACGAGTCCGTCGGTTGACTGTAGATATCAGCCCTTACTACTCTCCTAAGGACCTGACTTAATAAGTACCAATCAAGAAGTTGAAGAGAAACATAACATGCTCAATGCTGTAAAAGTGCTTGAAAACTTCCCTCGCTTAAGTAGGTCTAACATCGCATCTAATTGCTTTCATTCTCTGTCATATATACCTGATGCACCGGTTTTCGCTACTTTGCTCTCTCAAAGTCAAAGCTAGTCTCCAGTAGTAGCCTCTCGTCATAACTACACTCAACCATACGAGCCCTGTCAATAGAAACGCTTGAGTGCTCCATAGATTTAATTGCAATCAGCGTATGGTCAAAATGATTGCATTGTCTCTGGCGGGTCTGCTCCTCCAGTACTGCTCGAATAACTTGCTTCCTTGTCAATATCTGCGTCTGTTCATTACGACATTGAAGAACATATTAAGATCTCTGGAAATTAAACCAACTTGCGTTTTAGATGTCGACCTGTCCACCAGAATCAAACCAGAGCAGAAGCTAGTGTGTGTGAGTTGGATTATATCACGACTTGACAAGTTAAGTTAATCTACCAAACAAACAAATGGCAGTGATGTAGAAATACGCTCTTTGTCTTGATCAATTTACATTTATTTCAAGTTATGAATTCAAATCCCCATAATAACAATAATAAGAGAGAACCCCCCCAAATCGAATCGCATCATCATGGCCATGGTCGTACTTAATTGCGCCTACGCCCACCGTTGCGACTACCACGACTACTGTAGCTGTCCTCATCCCCTCCTCCTCTGCTATTGTTATCATCGTCATATCCATCCGAGCCATCACCAGAGCGGTCCGATCCAGTAGAGTAGTCATCTTCTTCCTTCTTAATCGCTGGAGCTGGGTTGGCGAACGACTTCTGCATAGCAGCAACCTTACGCGTCTCACCCCACGAGAAGTCATCCATGTGCCAAAACGCATACAGTGGCAGCACAAAGTAAAACACAGGCACTCCAATGATTGTGAAATAGATAAACCAAAAGAAGAAGTCATAGCGCGAGCGGACGAGGAACACCACAATCTGAACACCGATAAGCAAGCCGTAAAGCACCAGCAGCAGGAGAGAGAACTGCGTCTTCCCAATGGCCACGAGCACAATCAAGTACACAGCATATACCGTTGACGCTGGAAGGATCATACAGGCGACAAGATCCAAGTACACAACAGTCTTCATAGAGCAGCAACAGACACCGCACATCGTCTTCACTTTCGTAAGCTCTAGCAAGTTGTGGTACGTCGAGTTAATCCAACGACGACGCTGTGACAACAAAATCCTCATCGTGTGGGGCACAATGGTCCAGCATTGAGCCTCTGGAACATATGTCAGGTACATGCCTGAGAAGAAGTGCAGAAGCAAAGTTGTAAGCATCCTATCTTCGCCGAGGTGGAACAAGTTCTGCTCATGCAAACTATCAATGTCGTTACGAAGGTACTCGGAGTAGACGTGATCGTCGGCAAGGAGAGGCTTTCCGTCATCGTTCAGAATACGGTACATGGTGAAACATCCGGGGAGACAAGTCACACACCCAAACGCAGACTCGAACGCCTTCTTCATGTGGTGGTTGTTGTAGTACTCAAACACCTGCATCATAGTCACCCACGTCTGCCACTTGTTGTCCACCTTCGTCTCTCCACAGAGAGCCAAAACCTTGTCGTCTTGGTTCATGTGATACACCATGTGAGTGATGGACATCTCGTCGACACGAGTATCGGCATCGATCGTCATCATTAGGCGCATGTCGTCTGACTGCATGTTCAAATCTATCAGTGCATCTTCAATTGCTGCATCCAGATCGTTGAGCTCACGGCCATGGTAGATGCGGTTAAAGTAACCCATGATGACAAGCTGAGAGTCACGCTTACCACGGTTACCAGGCTTGGCACTGGCAGCTTGCTCCATGGGAAGACCCGTCTTAATTACGACCAAATATTTTAAGCACTTGTCCTCCACCTCGTAGTAGCCATGGTAAACACGAGCCTTGTTTGAAGTCAAAAGACCAATTGAGTCATAGTCATACTCCTCATCATTCTGGGGATCCATCTCAAACCCGAGGATCTCGGCCAAGTGCTCAGGAGTTGACAATTCTTGGCCGGCACCTGTCACTACACCATCAGCAATGATGAAGATGACCTTGTTCTCCTCTGGATATGTCGTTCCCAATACTGAGTCTATCGTCTTGATCAACTCCAGCCCTCCCTCGTTATAGCACGGAACCATCACGATCACCTGATCCTGCGTGTCTTCTTCGGAATAAGACCTCGTCCCTTTGGCCACGTACATGAGACTGCAAATCATTTGAGCAATCATGATCAACGCCACAAACGACAACAGAAAGTACATGAGCACATTAAGAACGAAACACACCACGTCAAAACGGGTATCGATGATGCCTACATAGAATAGCTCGTCCATGCACCCCAACACCCTATCATCGGGATACACTGACAAGAAGAGCTCCGTGGCATCCTCGTTGAGCTTGTTGACAACAAGGTTGTTCAGAGTGGGTTCCAAATATGCCATGGGATGATCCTTCTCGATCTGCTTCGTCTGCTCATTACGGATGCTGTTCACATAATCAGTCACATTGTACACGCGGTTATGAATCGAGACCCAGAACGTAAAGGGAGAATCTGTCAGGGATGGCCCAGCATGGGCTTGCACACCCTGCTCGAACTCACCCATGTACTTATCCGTGGCGTTCATACCCGTCACAAAGGTGTGGCAGGGGATGCCATTCTTCTTATCTTCCGCCGTCATGTCCTTGCACACAGGATCCGCAGAGCGCAACTCCTCGCTCGCCTCAAACTTGGCCAAGTTCTTACACATGTCGGGGAGGGCAACGGGGGGAATGCGGGGGAACATGCGGCTTGCATCATCATGGAGGAATGCCTCAATACCCGCCGCACCAGTCGGATGCCTCTCAAACAAGCCCGTCACATCATACACCGTTCCCTTGATCGTGATCCAGTTCTCAGTGGTACGTTCCTGTACGGCCTCCAACGTGTACACGGTACGTTCCTGACAGAGCAACACGGGGATAAAACCGAAGATTCCCACGAAGAAGGCACTAGCCAAAAACACCACAAAGCAGATTGCCACCTTCTCACGCCATGCCTGCTTCGCCTCGGGATCTTCCTTTCTGATGCATGCGTCGGGAACGGGGAAGGTCAAACAGCGGCTGAAGTTGTACCACCACATTGCACGCTTGTTGTTGTCGGTCGGTTTGACTTTCAACTTCTTGACCTTTTTGGGAGTTTGGTTGGGACTTTGGTATGAGCGAGAGTCGTTGCTGGCGTAGCTCATATCCTCCCCAAATCGACCGGCCTCGGCCGATAGTTTATTTCCACTCTTCTTAGATTGCTGGGAGCGAGAACCGCGAGAGTCATAAGACGCATCCTCATTGTGGGCGTCATCGTAATAGGAGCGAGATGCCTTTGAGTTGGAGGCATATGATCTCTCTTCAGGCACAGGCACAGGCGGCACACGGTAGGCAGGACCTCCTCCAGGAGCATATTGACGACCATCAGGATCATCTTGACCCCACTCACTCATGCCGGATGGGTCTTTGCTATATCCACTACTTCTGACAGACCCGCCAGATGGTGGCGGCGGAGCAGACATGCCGCCGCGAGATTTGTCACTGCGGTGACTGGTTCGACTACCGCGACTAAATTCAGAGGGATCTTGAGATGAACGCCTAGAGGAGGAGGAGCGGCTGCTGTATTGACTGCCTCGTGCGGAGCCACCATCGCGGGGTGGTGGTGGGCCTCCTGATCTGTGGCTTCGGGAGGATTGTTTTGACCGGACAGAATTGTTGGCTGACAAGGGTTTCGGTTCGACGGCGTTATAAGCCGATAGACCGGCTGAGAGAGACGACGTCGATGAGTCGTCGTGTCTATGAGACATGGTGGTGATAATATTGTTAGCAGCAATCCAAAAATAAACTATGATACTTGATGGAAGAGATGAAAGATATGTTACTTCTCTTTTAGTGTGTCAGCCTGCTGCGGCTCCTTTGCGCCCTCACTTGTTTTGGGATTTTGGGGTTGGAACTTGGAACAGCCCCCGATCGTACCAATTCCTATTGTGATTCGGTCGTTCGTAGAACCAGCCCAACAGGAAATCAAACAATCCGCTCCAGCCCGTACTAATGGGATTCCACTCAGAATGGTACAGAAGTTCTTATTAGGAGATTTCC
>JALLBJ010000389.1:0-24542 GCA_036940105.1 Skeletonema potamos
CCCCAACCGGGCAGCCACGAAGCCCGAAGCTTGCCGCTGCCGCGTTACAATTATTGTCATAGTTCCAGATCTTCTCTCGACTCGCCCTTCCTCTTTCTACTATACCAACGAAATCAGTATTAAGTTCCTCCGTCGACATTGGCGACGCTACGTGCGAATTCCTCCCGTGAGACAATTCAAAATCAGCGTTGGAGTCAAATTTTTGGGCTCAACGCACACACAAATTTGCGAGTGAGGAGCACAAAATCAGCGGATTGGCATCAATGAGTTCATAATGCAAACACTACTTTCATTACAAAGCAAGTCGACTATTTTTCATCATCATCATCATCAACAACAACAACAACATGCCCGCAGCTTGTCGTCCTGCTTCTGAAGTTGCCTCCCCTGGCAATGAAAAGCGAAGGAAGATTGAGCATTCGCCGTCGTATGCTCCTCCACATGCGTACCCCTATGCTCCTCCGATGACTGCGTCTCCGAAACAAGGAGGTTCACATCATGCTCCAAGTTCACCTTACTATCCTCATCCTGATCCTTACGCATACCCGATGCCTCCTCCTGGGCACCACTATGGTCCGCCTATGCCACCTCCTCATCCTCAAGCTGGTGGCTACCCACCAAGGCCTCACCTGCCCCCTCGATTCAATCACCATCAGCAGTATGATCCCTCTTACATGGCAGGACCTCCTCACAAGCAGCCTTCTTCGCCTGGAGAAGGACAATCTCACAATGGCGCCTTCCCAAGCCCTAACACGGTCACTACACTGGACTCGCGTAGTCCTGAAGGCTCGCGCAACGATCTGGGCAACTTTGAAGAGCGTGTGAGCAGCAATGGAAATCATCTCCCACCCCCCCCAGCTTATTCTCCTGCTTCGGCCCCGACCATGCCTCCTCCCTACATGCCTCCTCACATGGGTTATCATCCTAGTTACCCGCCACCACATTATGCTCATCATCACCACCATCATCAGTATCATTCACCTCAAGCTCCTAGTGGATGGGCGTGTGATTACTGTAACGGCAAGTTCAATAACTGGGAAGAGTGCTCAGCTCATGAAGAGACATGCGCTGCCAAGAGCTATTACGACGGTAGCAACCCTAACAAAAACGCCAAGGGTCGCAAAATGAAGCATGCCTCTTTCCCTACTGATTTCTACATAGATCATACTGCTGAATACGCTGTCAATGATGACAGGGAAACTTATCTTCTCACGACACAAAATGATAAAGATTCTCTCTCCGATCGTCAGTGTTTCGTCCGCTCGCACTTTGTAGAGGTGTTCGTTGCCAACAAGTCTGATATGGCAGCTCGTCACTCTCGAGGTGCACAGAAACTCCATGAGAATCAGGTCGGTTTGAGGTGTGCATACTGTGTGAAGCTCAAGCCTCGCGATCGCGCCGAGAGAGCGATTTGCTACCCCTCTAGTATCAGTCGCATCTATCAGACTGTGGCAGATATGCAGCGCTTCCACTTTGAGGCATGCGTGGCAATCCCACCAAAAGTGTTGGCTGAATACAAGTCACTCAAGACAACTAGGCCAAGGGGTGTTGGCAGTCCTCAAGGTTATTGGGATAAGAGTGCGAGAGAGATTGGGTTGGTGGACAGTCCAAATGGTATCCAGGTTGGCGAAGAGGGTGGAAAAGAAAAGATGGCGAGGCAGAGAAAAGGTGCTAGTGGGATTTTAGAAATGTTGGAGTCGGCACCCACGAATGAATTCGCATCCCAACCAATGAATGAATTCGCACTAGCATCACCTGGAAGTGACCAAGAAAAACAAATGGTAACAGCTTCTACTGCTATATCTTCTGTCACTCTTCCGGTTGTTTCCTCTCCTGGATCGCCAGGAACAGAAGAGGCACCAAGTACACCAGTCATTACTGAAGTGAAGGATGTCAAGGCTCCAGTGCTAGAGGCACGCGAAGCAGATGCAAATATATTGCTCATGCTCAAAAAGACCCCTGAAAGCCCTGTCGAGGATACCGATGATGCTGAATTGGCTCTTACTGGCGCTGTCCAAGTTTAGATGTAATACATATTACAATGTGAGGTAGTTGGTGATGATGATAATGATATGATGATGGGAAACAATAATTATATGTGACAAAAGGTTCAGGACGATAGCTCTACCAATGATAAACAATAATAAGCAGAAATACACTTAGTTTTTATTTTATTTCGCTTTTGATTCATCGACTGCGTTCCAGAAAATCGCAGTTGACGTCACCTTCTCGATTGGACGGCTTGTTTGGCTGATGCGTACAAACAAATTAGCATACTCCTTAAACGTTGAACTCATTCTTCAATGCCATATGATCTTTCACCAAATTGCTCACGGCTTTGAAATTGGCGTGATCTGCTCCACGAAGCAACATAAACGCAGCAGATTGACAAGTGGTAATCCAAGCACCGCTCTGTTCCATTCGTTTAAGTGCCATTTCTCTATCATACGGTTGCTGACTGCTGACACCATCGGCAATGATATGAACGTCGTGGCCCTTTTCCAGGAGATCTAAGCATGTTTGCTGTAGACACACATGAGCTTCGATTCCGACGATAAGATAAGATGTCTTCTCAGATGAAGATAGAGATGCCAAATGCTTTGAACATTCCTCCGTACACATTGAGAAGAGTTTCTTTTCAAATACAGGAATGGAGGTGCCAATATCGTTTGGGTCAGCGATAGCATCAGGTATAGTTGGACCAAAAACTTTTGTGTATTGTTGAGTGGCAACGCATGGGATCTGCAATTCTTTTGCGACAGCAGTCATAAACTTTGTTGTGTTGATAACTGTCTCCATGTTATGGATGAGTGGTCTGAATCTTTCCTGCACATCGCAAACCAGCAGAACAGAATTTTTTGAGTTGAGCTTTCCAACGGCACGACGTGTGACGGAAGCTAGTGACATGGCTGCTGTGGGACAATGAAAGAAGAGTAGACTTGAACCGAGAGCAATGAACGTGTTCAATTTCATGATCGTTCCAACCGTGCAGTTATTACCAGCACTGTAGTGCAGCGTGCAGTCTCATTGCACCGATAGTTTGCCGTCTGCACGATAGCGTGCATTATGTAGATAGGTACTTCTAACTACTCCCCCTGCTAACTTGCACTGGTATTGTAGATATGTATTGTACACAAAATTTCGTGTGTTCAGTGCACGATACAGCAGTTTTGTGCACTAGCACTCTGTTGTCTTATTATGATGACACATCAGAGGGCATAGTAATAAAAATAGTGTAGATAACAGCACCATGGTGGCAGAGACATAATGATAGTATGTGGTGGTAAAAATATTGATCAATTATTATTATTAGGTAGTTAGCAGTTACCTGAATTAAATGCACTGAACAACTCAAATCAATAAAATATCACACAAATCAAGCAGCATATGGTATATTTTCGCATCAAACAACAAAAAGCCTCAAGCAACAATGTATTGGTCTTGATATAGCATTCGCATCCAATAATCGGTCTTGTAACAGTGCATTCGACTGCACTCTCGTTCTCGTGCTGGTAAAGTGCACGTGACGAATCACAATACGAATGCACGGACACAGCACAGAATTGACACACACATGTGAAAAAATTGACACACATGTGAAAAAATTGAACTGTGATGTGTGAGTGCCATTCGTACGTGCAGCAACGGAGTACAATTAATAATGCACCGACAGCGAGACCTTGGGCACGAGTCATGAAATAAGTAAAACGGCCCTGCCTGTCGATCCTTTTGACCAGGTAAGTATGGCCAGTGCACTTGTAGATTTGAAAGGAAGATATTGCAATACTAAAAGAAGTGATTATATTTAAATGATTATTTACAAAGGTCCGTTAGCATTGGATCTGGTTCAAGTAGTGAGGTCTGTATTTCCCTTGTTGACTAGGGTTTTGTTTTGGGAAGATTTTGTGAGACATACTGCGGACTGCACCCCAAAACCCCATCGTAAAAAACTCCCTAGACTACACTCACCTTCATTGCTAGAGGTACAATTCTCCGGCAGAGGAGCTATCCAACAATCCCAATCGGCCGCATTGTACTGCTTCAATACCAGTGCAGCTATGGCCGTCGAAGCGCCAAACGCGTTTGGAAGGATGTGAAACCACTTCTCAATTTTCGTGATTTCGCGTTCCTTCCATCCGTATTTGATCATAAGCAAGTACATCAATTGTAACGCACACATGTACATGAATCCGGCCGTGGAGAATTGCACTATGAAGCCCTGGGCATCACAGCTGGCACGGTTGCCCAAGGCGAAAGGGTAGCCGGAGGAGGCGGGCATGAAGAGTGGGGTAAATATCCATATGATGGAGGTTTGAAAATCGATAATCGATATGCACAAAATGAGGCGTTGTTGGATTTTCTGACGATTGTATTCCGACCGGCTGACCTGGGTGATTATCATGAGGGAGCCCACTGCCGATAGGATGCATGCGATCTTTTGGAGGACGAAGAGGGCCATTTCGTAGGACGACATGGTGGACTGTTTTGAAATTGTGGGGTATGAATATTCATGATAATACATATATTTCTCTATTATTTTTTGTATGATTTCGTCTGATTGAGGAGATGGGTCTTGCTGTGCCCTTCTAGAGAGAATACATCATGGGTACGTCAGGTCTAAGAGTCGCCTGGCCTCTATGCCTTCAGGCGAAAATTGTGACGCGGCAGCGATTCTGTCCTGCTCACCGCGTGTGTGACTGTGAACTGTGACGCACATAGATACCAGAGCTTGCGCAAGCAACGCAAATTTTATGTTGTTCATATAATATCATGGCCGCCCGGCAAATCCTGCCCTAAAAACATCACATTATTTTACCCATTAAAAGCATTAAACCAGAGTGAATATGAAGCTTGCTGCTCCGCTATCTCTCCTGCTCTCAGCACTAGGAGCGGCGGCGTTTACACCGGCACCTCAAAACGCAATAACTCGTCAGACATCAACGAGCTTGCCGATGGCACTGGACGATGCTATGAAATCACGTCTCGACGGTATTCGACGTTCATTCCAGGCATTGACGGAGCGATTGGGTGATCCAGATGTTATTGCTGACTCAAATCTATTGCGCAAAGTGATGAAGGATCGTTCCCAGAGTGAAGAGGTTGTTATGGCATATGACGAATACTCTCAGCTTGATGTCGAACTTGAGGGAGCAGAGGAACTCTTTCAGGACGCTGGCGATGATGCAGAGATGAGGGAAATGGCACGTGCTGAAATGAAAGAAATTGAAGCGAGAATGGAAGTACTAGAAACTGAAATCAAGTTATTGCTACTACCTAAGGATCCCAATGATGAGAGGAATTGCATGTTGGAAATCAGAGCTGGAACTGGAGGGTCTGAAGCGAACATCTTCGCCGGTGATCTGCTTGACGTATACCGCAAGTTCATGACGAATGAAGGTTGGCAAGTCAGCATGATGGACTCTTCACCTGGTGATGATGGAGGTTACAAAAACGTTGTGCTTGAGGTGAGAGGAGATAAAGTCTACTCAAAACTCAAGTGGGAGGCTGGAGTTCATCGTGTGCAGCGAGTTCCTGCTACAGAGACTCAAGGACGCGTGCACACCTCAACAGCTACTGTGGCAATCATGCCGGAGGTTGATGAGGTCGATGTGAAAATTGGTAGGTTTCGATTTGGTTTATAGATATTTCATCATTCTTTTATCTTTGTTCTCACAGAAAACTCTACTACTAATGTCTCAGATCCCAAAGATATTGAAATGAGTACAATGCGTTCAGGTGGAGCAGGAGGGCAAAACGTAAACAAGGTAGAAACAGCTGTAGATCTTCTCCATAAGCCAACTGGAATTCGAATCAAATGTACGCAAGAGAGAAGTCAATTGAAAAACAAGGAATTGGCTATGAAAATGCTTATGGGTAAGTTGTATGATTTAGAGAATGAGAAACGAGAAGCTGAGGAAAGAGCACGACGTGGTGACCAAATCGGCACAGGGGGTCGCAGTGAGAAAATTAGAACTTACAATTGGAAGGATAGTCGTGTTTCGGAGCATCGATTGGGGCAAAACTTTCCTTTGCAGGACATCTTGAGTGGTGGTGTGGGCCCAATAATTGATGGGCTGATCGCGAAAGATCAAGAGGCAAAGCTTAGGCAGTTAAGCGAAGATGCTGCAAACTAAGAAAAAGAGCTGCCGTCCTATCGAGCCATTTAATCTAATTGACTACAACTGCCGGATCGGACTTCTTTACAAACAAATATGCCATCGCTTCATTATACCCTAAATCTTTCATTGCGTTTAAGAATTGCAAATCTCTTGAGAAGGACTGGTATTGCTGGCATCGTCTCAAGTCGAGAAATGCAATAGAGCTTTGCCGTATTGCCTGCAGCAATTGACGACCCCCAACATCAGTCATCGGACCGCCTTCCACATTCAGTTGTGTACACGAGTACAGGCGCAACTCAGACAACGATCTGCAACCCATCAATAATTTGTTCAGCCCACCAAAAGTTAGCTTCGTGCAAAAGCTTAAATCCAATGAAAAAAGCTCGGACAGTCTCGATGATATAGCTTCCATGCTTTCGTCCGTAATTCGTTTCAGGTAACGCATCTGCAAGTGTTGTAGCTTTGGTAATTTCTGAGTAATGTCCAGCACAAACTTATCCGTCAGTTTATGACACTCACTAACACAAAGAGAACGAAGGTTAGTCAGAGTGCTCAGTCGCGCTACACAGTCATCAGTAAGACCAATGCAACCCCATAAATTCAGAAGGACAAGATTACTTGCCGACACATCTGTTGAGGTAGTAGCAACGTCTGGTCCAACATGAGTTAATTTGATGCAGCCCCAAAACGTTGCTTCGCAGAGCTTTTTGCAATTAAGAAAGATTTCATCCACCGAATCGTTCGTCACTTTGTTGTCTCTCCCATGAAAGGTTTCTAGTTCAGTCAGATTTTGTCCGATTGCCACGCCAGATTTGTCAGTCAGTTGATGCATGTGAGAAACATCTAATACTTTTAAACGATTGCATGATCTCACAAGCTGAACAATACCATCATCGCTAACACCATGGCAACCTTTCATATACAACACTTCCAATCGCTTTCCTATGTGTGTTGAAATTAAATGAATAGTGTCGTCTGTTATTAATGGGATGCGGCTGACATCTATTCGCTTCAACTTGCTCAAGTGGGGTAGAGTAGGATGAATGTCAACGGTAGGATCGAGGTTGAGAAAGTCGTTGAGAATTAATGAAGTCAGTGAAGAATGAGAATTCTTCACCAAACCACGTAAAAGTAACCGATGTGGATGGTTTGATGATGAATTGGAAGATGTATGAGTGTTTGAAATAGAATTGAGGCAAGTTGATCGCGACAGAGACTGATGTTTGATTGGAGAGCCAATAACAGTGTTCCTGCGCGAAGAGATATCTAGACAGAGTGGGAACAGCACATGATCGTTGATGTCAATCATTGCTGTGATTCCTTTGCTTAGAACGATTTCCCTCCAGTGTACGCAAACCAATTGACACCTTGCACGTTGGCGCACAGAAAGAAAGGGAAAGATTATTGGGAGCATTAACTCTGATTTTGAAGCTGACAACGTTGATGGAGTAGATGATGCAACCAACGGTAAAGTAGATGTTGGTGGCGTAGGACTCATTTCTGTAACATCATCTGACGGTAGCAATAACGGATCTTGACGTCTCAGCAATATTTGTTCATGCTCCGCAAACGTAGAAGAAAATGTGCGAGATGGTGTAACGTGATATCCAGGATCGTTATCTCGTCTGAAGTAATCTTGAAAAACATATATAATCCGCAGTACTTTTGTTGAACCTGGGCATGGGTCCCCAAAAACTACATTCATCGAGCGTCCCTGCATCAATGAATACGATTTTATTACAGCGCCGTGACAAAGACTATGTTCACAGCCAGGATCATCTCCTACCTCATTGTTTAGAAATCGCAACACATCTCGTGTGTATGGGACATAAGATTCCAATTTGTTATGATCGACAGTTGATCCATCAAGCAATCTCCTTCCGTCGGACGGACCATAAGACGCCGATATTACTTTCAACCGAGTGAATAATACTTTCTTCGGCATCTCCTCCCAACGGGCAGCTTAGAAGGGGGAGAAGGGAATGACAATTGGCGTTCACTACGGCGGGGGGGAAGTGAAACCACGGCATTTCATTATCAGCTTCCTTTTCTTGCAAATCCACAAACCACACTATTACTTACATATTACCATACATATCTCTATGTAACCGTAAGGCGGGGACAACAACTTCTTTTAAATCTTTTTGTTCATATGCAGCGCCGATAAAAAAAGGGGATTGGATTGGGGGGATACCAGGTTTACCCCGGTGATATTTACCCCAGCGCATTCGTAACAAGTATGTACCATAGCAACCCAATAGAGCGATCCTCATGCGCCTCATCCAGTGCTAGAGTGACCGATTATCGTTAGTATGGGATAGTAGCAAAATTAAATGAAGCGGCTCATGACATCATTGCACCTACAAACAACACTACAACCTCGCATTTGGCCTGTTGTGGACCAATTTTGGAGTTATCTTGCAAGCTCTTTCTAAGTCTTTACCATTTTTTGCTGTATCTTGTCTCTTTGTCTGTTAACGTTTCTCTTGTTTTTGTTTGTTACATTTTATAGATTTATTCTACGTTTTCATTTTCGAAATTGTTTTTCTGAAGTGTATATAGTGACATGTGTGTAGGCTTTCCATGTCTTAACAGCATTATTCCCTTCGGTTGATCACATACCGTTGATGTTAGGTTTCTCCATTTTGTTTGAATTTCGGATGGAGTTTGATTTGTGTGTGAGGCCACAACTTCCCATCTTTCATCCATGTCTTTGTTTTTTTCTTTTTTGTTAGCTCCCAAGTTGGTTTTCTCCCCTTACCACTATTCAGTGCATCGCCTGGGTACATGCTTTCCTCTTCTTCATCATCGCCATGTGGTATTTCAACCAAACCAAATGCTGTAGCAACGTCACCCTTATTCAAATCGTGAACGTTGTAAACATCCCTGAATCCATGGCTCGCATATGATATGAGATAAGACCCATACGCATCCTTCGCAAGCTGTAGCAGCCGTTCACTCTCATTTACTTTGTCTTCGATTTGAAGTTGATTATCCGCTAACTTTGGCAGCTCAAATTCACTTACTGTAATAGCAGCCGAAGTGTAATATTTCAGAAATCCCTGCTCCCCGGGGTTGAGGAATAATACAGAGTGACCAATTCTGTCAGGATCACATGCTATCCTAGCTACGCGAAGAATGTATTCCGACGGATCATCAGGCGGTTCAAACTGCATCACATAATCAACACTAGGGGGAATATCTAAGTCCCTACCGGCAGCGTCAGTGGTACAAAGGATGCCATCTACCATGTCCGCGAATTTAAAGAATGTATTGATGAATTTCTCCCGACGTTGCCGACTATGCATTGTAAGCACATGGATATGCAAGCGTTTCAAAAGTTCGGCGTGGAATCTTACAGAATTGGATGTTGAGAAGAAGATCAATATTTTTTTGTCGCGATTTTTCTTCAGGAATGTGTAGAGGAAACGGAACCGCAAAAACTCAGGACAAGTTACAAAGGTATGATTGTACGCTTCGTAGCTTTCACTATCCACTGGCACCATTGAGCCTATATTGTCTACAGCCGAGGCGAGATATCTCTCCCTGGCAGGGACTAATCCCCCTTCCACATTTTTGGGATCAGCGCTAGCATCATATTTGATCAACTGATTATGAATCTTTCCTGATTCTATAGATTGTCTTCGCTGAACTAACGCACGCCCCACTGCAGACGCTAACTCACTTGCTCTTGTGTAACTGTCCCTCGATTGATCGTCTTCATCATACTCATCATAATCTGATTCATTTCCGGATAACGAGTCGATAGTATTAGGTCGATTATTGCCTTTCTTCTCTGTTGCTTGTGACTCGTCAGATGCTAAAGGATCTTGTTGCTCTTCATGTATGGGCAACATATAAGAAGGAGGATCAAGATGAGCCAAAGGAGCCGTGGATGGGGAAACACTCCCGGTGGGTGGATCGTTGACTTTGGATTTTTGCACAAGTGCCAGTTTATTATTGTTGGGGGAGGAAGATGAAATTTTTGATTTGTTTTTTACAGATCCAGATCGATTACTGCTGGACAACAGGGGATTCTTCTCCTTCGAAGATGCAGAAACGGCACTAGCTCGTGATTTGCTGGTTCGGCTAGTTGCAGCATTCTGTGAGCGGGTAGAAGATTGGACCCTGGCATCAAGCTTGGACGCATTTGAAGAAGAAGATACAACCGATCTCGAGTCCGCGCAGACCGAGGTGGACGACGACGCACCCACAGCCGCAGACTTCATGCTAGATGCCGTAGACTTCACAGACCTGTCAATACTATCTTTTCGCTTCATAATGTGGTCAACCTTCATGTATGAAAAACCAGGAGGTTCGGATTGAGTGTCGAGCAGGCTGCTCTTAGAGGCGTGGCTCCGACCGGGATATTCCGATTGCGTATCGTCCGGTTCCATGCTTGTTTATTTTGGAGGAGACGTGAAAGGCAGGTCAACTTTGTGACAGGAGCACTACTATTCTTCGTTTTATTTTTATTTTTATTTTTATTGAAAGGGAGATGGTGATGAATATTTTTATTGAAAGGGAGATGGCGATGAAGAATGGCCCTCTTGTAAGTATTGTCTGTTTATTTCTTATTTCCCGCTTTGGCTTCGCCTGAAAACCCGTAGCGATTGGAGGCTGGGCCTTTTGGTTCATATCAGCCCCAGCACCTTTTTCCTTTTTCGTGGATGTTCTTGGCAATCAGAAATTCCTCTCTCCGCTCTCCACCTGCCTCCGACTGAGTCATCGCAACAACCTACTCACACACAACAACCAAAAGGAGCTACTTATTATCGGCTCATTCATGCTTCTCAATCAATGTTTATCAACATCTAAGAAAATTTAAGTGTCTCATATAAGTATTATTATGACATCATACCATCGACTCTAAGTGCGAACTCCAAAAGGTATACTCTCTCACATACAACAACTATCATCCAATTGTCATACATATCTCGACATCATGACGGCAATCACTTCAACATATGTGTGCTTCATTCTATCTCTTGCCGCAAGCTGTGGGGCATTTTCGATCGGTTCTTCGTCCAAGCGCTTGTCACCATTCACTCAACTTGCACCTCTCCATTCTACTGCAGCTGAAGTTACTTCTTCGTCTATGAACGACTCAGCTTCTGACGCATTAGATGGTCACGCAAGCAAGCTATTATTCACACCCGTCTTCGATTTCACACTCGATGACGTTGCAACCAAGCAAAAATCGGCGGCCAGCTTTGAAAGGATAGACGATGCTATTATGGGTGGAATTTCTCTTTCTTCACTAAGAGATGTACCTGATAAAGACTATGCAAGCTGGTCAGGCGTTTGCCGTACCGATGGAGGCGGTTTTTGTGGGATGAGAACATTACCATTCAAAGATTCTCCATTGAATGCCACTGATCAAGAGGGAGTCTATCTTGATTGTAATTTGGCAAGTGATGACGAGGCGGAGAGGCGAATTTGGAAGCTCACGGTGAGAACCGATTCTTCCCGTGGAGAGATGGTTTATCAATCACAATTTGATTTAAAGCAGGCAATCGAAGATGCAAAGAAACAGAGTGTAGACGAAAACAATGATAATGATGGTGCTGCATGGGCTAGGGTGTTGGTGCCATTTGATAAGTTTCATCTTGTTCGAGGACCGAGAATCGTACCAGATGGCCCACCGTTGAACGTCACGGGTGGAATTTATCAAATTGGAATGACTCTGTCCAAGTTCGTGATGAATGTAAACACAACTGAGCTAGAGAACTTTCGCCCGGGCTACTTTGATCTACACATCAAACACATTGGATTTTACAAAAATCAGCACGACAGCGGATCAAGAAAACATAGCGAGTTCAGTCAGGTCTATAACGTTCCAAGTACGTTATCAAAAAAGGATGCAGAAAAGAAACGACCGGTAGTGCTGAAATTATTGCTGCCGATTGCAAAGCTCTTATTTTCTGAAAAGGCTAATCGTAGGCGAAGTGCAATGAGAATCCTACGTGAAGAACGCAAACTCAGCAGAGCGCGAGCTATCATGTTTGGTATCAACTGCCGAAAAGAAAGTATGGGCCTGTTCAAGTCTTGCGCTAAAACAGCAGGTATTCTTTCTGTCGATATACTGAGAGGTGCATTCAAAAATGTGCTCAAGATTGCTCTCGTGTACCCACTTCGACTGCTCGGTGCAACTATTCGGATGGGGAAAAAAGCGATGGGGATGAACGTTAAGCCTTCTTTGAGAGAATAACATGTGCAGGTCGGTGAAAACATTTAAACAGTGTCACACTGTTCATTAAGCTAAGTAGTATGCTCACGTCACAATACCAATAAACAACGGGAAACGACCTTTATCTGCCTCAAGGATCACCTCCACTGTAGGAAACTCTATTATAGTTTTCCCTCTTAACGAGTCCTTCAATGTTGTTTTCGGATCAAATTGTAAATATTGCGGTGCAGACGACGAGCAAGGTAAACGCTTCATCAGCAGAAGTAAAGATTCTCGTCGTTCATTTGCAAACATCTTTAGCTGAGATCGTATTGCTGAATTGCCTGGAAGTACATCTAAATGCTTGCCCAAAGCTTCTAGCCAAGTTGAACCTTCATTCATCTCACTCTCTACCCTTAAAAACTTTGGTTGTCGACTCTCGTTGTCGTCACTGTTTGTTATTGATGTATTTTCAGGGTAATGAAAGTTAAACTCAATCTTCCATGTAAGGCCATTCTTCTTGCTGAATTTTGTTGTGTTGGATGCACGTCGCCCCATTCCTTGAGGCATTCTCAACAGACAGATTCCTCTCAATTCAGCCTGTCTAGTCAAGTGATCAACTGTTTCCTTCTTTTTTCTTGGTGTGGTTGCTGTTCGTTGTTGTTTATTGCCTAGTAACCCATTGATTGCATCGTTCTTTTGTGAGTGGCCTTCTTTATCAACGTGTACATCTTCTTCAATATCAACTTCACTAACTCCATTGACGAGTTTATCTAAAGCACTTCTTCCCTTAGTTGCTTGCAAGAGTGGATGTACTGGTTCATTAGAAGCCATTGAAGCAATCTCCGCCATCCCAGTTCGCTTTGTATTGAAAGATTTCGCCTTCAAACGTTTTGTATCCGGCACTGCTGTCGAATCCCCTGCGACTATGCTCTGATACAGTCGCTTAGAGCTTGATGACGAACTCATGACATCTTCTAAAAAGTGATAATCTGATGCTAATTGCGCATCGGTGAACCCCTTCAACGAGCAAAATTTTGTACGATCACGCTGTCCATTGCAGACCAACTCTCCATTGCTGTCATCTTTCGTTTTGTGCTTGCGACAACATACTAGAGAACAAGTCCGCATATGACAACGTGGGCAGCAGTAGATGGCAATCTCTGTGTTGCATATCTGACACGGAGGAAGAGAGGTAGATCTCTTTTGCGCCATGGTGTTCAGAGAGAGGCGTTATTGATGATGTATAGATATCGCAAGATGATATTATGGTTTTTTATTTTATTCATTCCGGCGACTGTCAGACATTCTCCACTCGCCGCCTCGCTCATGATAGGTACATATTGCTCCTAATACAATTTTGAACATTACGCATATCGCGTCAGCACATGCCGATTGGGCTCCGGTATGGGCAGTCATCTTCTCTTTTAGTATTGTACGCACGAGCTTTCTTCACAAGCTGAATGAAGCGTATGGTGAGGTTCCTTTAACCGCCATGCAAGCACGCTCCTCTCAATACACTGCGCGTCTCCTGTTAGGGGTCGTTTTGATTATCCACTTCGTTTTGCACTTTGCAATTACAGCGACAGACTTGGTACGCTCAACGAGCACATGGAGACCAAGATCAAGAAGCACAAGGCATAAACATTATATCAGACAAGGATTGTTGCAGCGGGGCGGTTCCGAAAACAAATCATCTGACTTTTTGAATGCGTATGATGAGCAAGGTGATGTAACAAACACGACAGAAGATCAGCCACTTCTCTATTCAACATACTCTGTCCGCGGAGAGAGGCAGTATATGGAAGATGAATACTTTGTCGGTGACGATGGTAGATTTGCTGCAGTATTTGATGGACACGGTGGTGCCGCTGTAAGCCGCTATCTGAGACAAAACCTCTACGCCGCTGTGCAAGCAGCGTTGCCAACGTCAGCGTCTGCAGTGGAAGCAACCATTCAAGAAAAACGAGACGAATCACTGAATTATGCATCTACTGATGATCTTGTTATTGCATCAGCAGTCTGTGCAGCCTTTGACAAGATAAACAGCGAAGTTCAAGACATCAGCCATTGGTCATTTCAAGGCAGTACGGGTTTAGTGGTTGTTATTCATCAAAACATGGATGGAACTAGAGCAATCATTAGTGGCAATGTAGGTGATTCTCGTGCCATACTTAGCCAAAACAAGAAAGCAATAGACCTGACTCGAGATCACAAACCTAATGATGAAACGGAACGAAATCGCATAGTTAATATGGGAGGAACTGTTGATTGGTGTGGACAAGTTGACCGTTTAGGCCAGCCAGTGGAACACACAGGCGTTTATAGGATAAATGGGAATTTGGCATTGTCTCGATCGATTGGTGATCGTTCGGAGCGGCCATGGGTCTCGAGTGAAGTCGAAATCAAACTTCACAAAATTGAAGAAGACGTTGATTCATTCGTCCTTCTTGCCACAGATGGACTTTTTGATGTGATGACAAGTCAGGAGGTTGTTTCTTTTGTACACCAAGTTTTGGACAGTACACCTGCAGGGCATCAGGATAAGTCGCGTAGACACATTTCAAAGGCTGTGGCAGAAGAAGCTTTGAAGAGAGGATCCGGTGACAATGTAACCGTGGTAGTGATTTGGCTTCATGGAGAAGGCGAAGATACTAATTCTAAAACATGAGCTTGCTATTGACAGAAACATAATGCATTATGCATATTGATTGACTGTGATACAAACGATGAAGACAACCAACCAGACTCCATTACCCAATAATAATGCACTGAAGGTACAATACCCATCTACGTACTATGCACATACCTGTAGCAGATAAAGTTACCTATAAAAAGCAAATGTGGGCATTGCCAACGAACAACGAAAGCAATAATACTTGTCGCATCTTCCAATTATTTGAAGGAAGATAATAAAGATGAGCAAAGTGTCAGTAGTGCTGGTTGGGTGCGGAGCACCTCTACGCAGTATGGGGTGGTACCATGCCACGCAGTTGATGAATGACAAAAAGGAAATGTGAGTGTGTTAACCTTCATATGTTGAGTAACTTTTTTTGGATTTCACTGCTGATTGAATCTATTCAATACGTACAGCTCTGCCCGTTTAGATTTCATAGTGGAGCCATGGTTCATGTCAGATGCTGGAAAATCAAGCCCAGGCTACACCGAATTTGCAGAGTTCCAAAAAGAAGTCGAAGCAACTCACGGTATCAAGTTCTTTAGCGACGTAGAAGAAATTCCACCTGTAGAAGGAGATAACATGAAAAGACTCGCAATCATAAGCGCAAGAACTTCTGACAACCCAGCTCTTTTTGATGCGTGCCTTGGAATTGGATGCCATGCTATCTTTCTGGAGAAACCAGGAGCTCCTTCGGTTGCAGAGCTGAAGCACATGCAAGAAAGTGCAAAGAAGTTAGGTGTCGAGGTATTCATGGGGTTCAACAAAAATGTGAGCAAGTACTCAGAGAAAGCGCGAGAGTATGCGAGTGCTAACGCCGGGACAAAAGTTACATTTTACCACCACAACAACTACGTCAATTCACCTGAGAGTTTAGGGGAGTGCTTCGAACGTAACGCCGAGGGTATGCTGAAAAACATGGCTATTCACGAGCTTGCTCTAGCTGTGAGCTTCTACAACGTTTCTGTTGATACCATTGCATCCGTTGAAGAAGATAGAGAGTATTCTAGAATACAAACTCTTCCTGGACCAAGTGGTATGGATTTCACTGATTTTTCCAAGTTGAAGTTCACCATTACCACAAAGAATGGAGATGAAGTTTCTATTGCTGCGGATAGATGTGGAGGGGATGACTCGATCGGATTGGTAACTGACAAAGCAGGAAAAGAGCTTGTGAGATATACCATGCCTGATTCCGAAGACAGTGCAACAATAGAGGATGCAGAGAAAATGATCCCTGGGGCCATGCCTTACTTCTATGTGCAAGATCCTGACTACTGCAAATTGAAGCAAAGGGTAGCACAAGCCATTGCTTCTGGTGCATCAGCGGAAGGAGTAGCAACCATTGATGTTGCTGTAGAGACTTTGCGGGTCGCTGAGTACCTTACTCCCACCCTAATGAAGCAGCTAATGTAGAATGTAAATACTTAAGAGAGTCCTCTAAGAAAAAACTTCGAGAAATGACTGTGGCAAGTTCATTTCACCTTTTGGTTAGATTAGAGCAACGGACGTTGACAACATTTCCAGTTGAAGCATCTTGATCCTGATTGTGAAACGCAGTAACAGAATATGAAGCATTGAGTAACTGGTATTTATTTATTGCGACAATATTTACTTATGCGCCTCCGACTTTCACAAAGCGCTTTTTGGCGGCCATCTTCCTGGTAATCTTCTTTCCACGAGCTCCCTCTCCCTCATCATCAGATGCCTTCTCAACATCTTCTTTCTTCTCTGTAAGGATGATTTCAATGTGCGCTGGTTGACTGGCATATTTACCAATACGTCCGTGTGCACGGTAAGTTCTACGGCGGCCTGGTGGGGCGCGGTTGCACTGTGCATGGCTAATGAAGAGCTTATCGGAATCAAGTCCCTTGCTCTCGCCGTTGGCAACAGCGTTAGACAGAAGATCTCTGACAACAGCAGTAGCCTTCACGGGCCACCTTCCCTTGTCTCCTGGGGCATTGCACTGCTTGGCCATGGCCTTGCGTCCAATACCACCGGTGTATTTGGTGAAAGGCACAATAGCCTTGCGTTCGAGCACATCCTCTAGGAACTTACTTGCCTTGGAGGCGGGCATTCCCTGGATGTGGTGGACGATCTCTCTGCAGTGCTTGAAATGCACACGAAGGTGAGATCCCCGTGACTTTGAGTGGGGGACATCAGCGTCGGGTTCTACAGAGTAACGAGTCATGGTGATAGTACAGTGCTGCTCTGTTGATAGCGGCGTGAAAAAGTTGGTGAGGTGATCAAGGGGGGAGAGCGGTCGGGTCGTAGGAATCAGTATGATTTCTACCTGGTCCTACTGGACAAAACTTTGAGTAAGATGTAAGCTCGTTGATGTTTGAATGGGAGTCCCAAGAGATGAGACCAAAGGGAACTTGGAGGAAAGGGAAGGGGCCCTATTCGTTGTTAAAGACCACTCCCAAGTAGGGGACCAAGCAGATGTTCAAAGTATCAAACGCTTCACAGCTGCTGGCATCAAATCAATCATGGCATAAACAGAAGAACACTCCTATCATAAGAAGCGTATCCAACCTGTAGCCAAGCAACCGCTGCCAATCCTACCTCGACTAGCACTATTCAACCTCTCAACATCCTCCTGAAAACAACTCGCCACAATAACATGAAATTATTAGCTTCATTCACCAGTGTTCTAGCCACCTCTTCGTGCACTTTCGCATGGACACCAACTTCAATCAACACAATCCGCATCCGTGACACTTCTTTTCTACTTAATACACCCGACCCCAACAATCCATGCTGGCAAGATAACTATGACTCAGATGATGACTGCTTGAGTACAACCTATTCTGCTGCATTTGTTGCAGAGGAATGGATCAAGTCAATGCCCTGCGGAAAAGATGCTGATTGTCTCCCCGAGCAGTTGACTCACCCCGGAACGATGGGAGATGCAGGAGTCGAGAAGGTGAATGTGATGGAGTATTTGAATATCCACAAGGCTCCGACTCTTACGGCAAACAAGGAAAAGAAGGCTCCTTGAAAAGTGCTGTAGCAACATGTGCTTTGTGTCTCGTATCGGTGATTGTAGTGGACGGAGTTGAGGGCGAAAACAATATGAATCAATTGTAAATGTAGATACAGCGTTAGAGCATGAACACCACCAACAAGGTTCTATTATCTTCCATTCCATTCATTAACTTTTACTCCTATTTAAACTTGAACTCGAAACATGAAAATAAGTACGAGAAACGATACTAGTACATAGACGACAGGACTGAAAACTAACGGAATAAATCATCTACACTATTTTGTGAATAACAATGAACATGGTGAAGCTAAGGAAATATCTCAGCAGGACAATGCGCCGGGGCTCAAAGCAAAGTCGCATTGATCCTAGTAACGTGGTGAGACATGATGACGACAGTAAAACTATCAAGGTAAGAAGGTAGTCTTGACTTGAAGCCACACAACCACAAGCACTCCTTTTTTCGTTCAACTCATCTACATGCTTATTTCCCCCTTTATGCTGTTAAGGGTCACCTGAACTTTCCTGACGTACACCCGTGTAATAGTTTATCTTGCATTGCTTGCCGTTCACACCCAATCAACTTCATTAGAGTTGCTACCATCAGCACATCTGAGCCAAGCACGCCATGATTTCATCATGTGGGGTAGAAGAAAATAGAGAATCTAAAAAATAATGCAAATCATAATGGATCATTAGCACTGATGTTATTCAAACATTATCATTTATTTGACCTTTATATTGAACGAGCAACTGGCCATCGTTCTACCGTCCGCCAAAAAGTCACAGCTGACAACAGCTCCATTCAATCCCAGACATGCCAACGCCCCTCTTATTAATCCGCATGGAAATGCAAGTATACGTATAGCTCCAACCCTGGCACTCTCTTCATCTGGGGGCAAGCGTCGCAACCACTTTAATTCCAGATCCTTCAACACGAACACTCCTCTGTGATTGGTTTGTAACTTGTCGATTTGTTTTCTGAAGACTTCCGTCCAAAATTCTTTGCACAAGAATTTGACCGCCTCTAACTGTGTCTTTGGATCCATCGTCGTGTTATGTCCACCGCCACCCATGATGATTGGATTGTTGCCCCCCGCGGTATCGGTGGCCATACCTCCACCTGAATGATCAGCTTCGGGAGAGGGCGAGCCGGGACCCAAGAGTGGTCGATGCTGAGCCAGTCGCTCGCAGAGACGGTAGCCAACGTCGTAACCCATCCGTTCTATCCGTGCCGCTGACCGTTCGGCTGCCATGACGGCTGCTGCGGCTTCCTCTTTTGATTTCCCCTCGGCATTGTTAACATCTTCCGAGGCGGGTCCGGCCGCCTGCTGCTGCTGACCCCCAGTTGCTGGTGCTGCTGTCGACTGCTTGGCGGCGACAGCAGCAGCTAAACGCCGTGCTTCCTCTGCAATACGCTTTTCATCTCGTTCCACCCATTGAAGAATCTCGGCCAGGAGGAATTCATATGCAGATTCGGAAACGTGTGTATTATCAGTTGTTGAGGAAATAGGGCCGCCTACTGCGCCTGTGGATGGGGCCGATGCAGGCCGAGGAAGACGGGGAGGACCGGCGGCGTTGCTTGAAGAGGGAATTACCGGGCTACTAACCGGTGGAGGGGGAGCTGCCGATGCCATTTTTGTTGCTATTGTCGTCGTTGTTTCATCGTTTTTCGAGTCCACATCGCGGCGTTACCTCGACGTTAGCCCCTCTTGTTCTGTCGTTTCGCTGCTGGGAGCTACCTTACGACCTCTCGCTCTCCATCAATGAGCAATTATTAGCAACGAGGATGAGGACGCGAAGTTGGGTGCTGGGGGGATTATTCGTTTTGATCTCGCTCAATCAAAGGCTTCATTGTATCGACAAGACAGGCAAAGATGACGATGTTGTTGTCCGTTGCCCGCTCTAGCGGTCTCGGATCTGTGAGGAACAGGAGTTTGCATACAACATTTTGTAGGGGACTGTCGTTTGCTTCAATGAAATCATCCTCTCAAATTTCGGAAAGCGAGGAAGTACCAACCACCATTTTGCCCATCCATACATCTCTCGCCCTCAGCGTTCACTTTATGCATCCCGATTTGGGAATGAAAGATTATGAAATTCTCAGTCGGGCTACTGCGTTCTTGTTGAATGTCGATCCTCCCAATCCTGAGGGAGAACCATCAGCGATAATATCATCGTCGTCGTCGTCGTCGTCTACACACAACTCTCAAGGACATGTACAAAAATCAGCATATCCTCACCTCAAAGAAAATAGAGATTTGCGCAAAGAACTGCTGCGGAGGCAACACTACAGCTATGACCCTGCATCTGGCCCTCCTCGGCTGCCCCATCAACTCAATTGGCTTGAGTTTTGCCCAACTAACTTTCGACCAAAGGTTCATGTTGTTGCGAGTAGTCATGTCATAAGTCCTTGGTTATGGCCAAAGTATTATGGACAAGATTGGCTACAAATTATTACGCAGGAACATGTGAGATATTCATTGGAAGTCTGGAGCGATCATGAAGGACTCAACAGCAGCAGTTTCAATGTTGTACACCATGACGGAAAGCTAAAAGGAGCATACAAACCAGTTGCAAAATTTGCGTTGAATCCATATCCAATACACCATCCAAATGAAATGGATGTGGCAGTGATTCATTTGAAACAAGAAGAGGAAGCTCTCAAGCAAATGATGAAACTTGGTATTCAGCCATTAAATTTACCTACGGCACATGACTTTGAAAACGATGATAGTCCTGTTTTTGAAGCGGGTGAACGAGTTCTCTTCCAAGGATTTGAGGTTTATGAAGCCAATATGGCTGACCAAGAGAGTGTGTCTGGTAGCGAGAAAGCGAAGAAAGATGGAGATGACACGAGGGTATTCCATCCTTATTCTTCACTTGGAAGTTTGACCTTCGCTTCGCCAGATCGTTTCCTATCCCAAACAAAAGGTGGTCCTCTGCCGGAAGGTCTATGTGGAGGTCCTGTGATTCAAATTCCTGCTTCTAAAAAGAGTGGAAAGCAAGTACCTCTCAACATAAGAGGAGTGGTTGAAGGAATAGTCCCAACGAATCACGACAACTCTCAAATAGCAGGTCATGCCTCTTTCATACCTTCTTACAGGATACGCGAGTTTGTAGATTTCGCCGAACGCTTCATGCTCGAGCAAATAATCGACGCTGACTTATTCAAACGCGTCGTGGAGATGAAGGGAAGAAAGAACAATACGCGCGGAACTGTATATGGCGAGGATGGAGAAATAATCGATAGCGAAGATGACGACGACGACGAGCCACCAGACCCCACACTAATGGCGGGGATCGAAGGTACGGGAGAACAATACGATACTCCAACCCTTGACAAATCGCTCCAAGAAATAGTTCGTAGCCTCCGTGAGAAGCATTCCCCCGAAGAAGTAGATGCCATCTTGGCCACGGTGGAAAGAGAGAGGAAGGAAGTTGCTGAGATATTAGAGAAGGAAGGAGGCGATGTCGATGATGTGATAGCGAGAGTAAGGAGAAGGACGTATGAAGATAAAGAGAGGCTGATGAAAGAAATAGAAGATGAAATGACGGGACAAAGCAAGAAGTCGTGATCTTAAAGACTTAGACATCTAAATCTCCAATTTTCAAACTTTCGGCCGCTTCACTGATGAAATTCCGTCTAGGAGCAACCGAATCTCCCATTAAAATATCCAGCATCTGGTCAGCCATCGCACAATCTTTAACTGAGACCTTGAGCAATGTTCTTGTCTCGGGATCCATAGTAGTTTCCCATAGCTGTTTCGGCATCATCTCTCCTAATCCCTTGAACCTTTGTATCAGCACATTTCCGTCAAGATCATCACTTGTTATCGGTTTGTTACCATCGATCTTTAGCACCTCTCTCAAATAGGCATCTTTCTCTTCTTCTGAAAATGTATACTTCTCAACTCGTGATTTGCCAGAACCGGTGACAACCTTGTAGAGAGGTGGCTGCGCTATGTACACGTAGCCCTTCTCAACCAACTCTCTCTGGTACCGGAAGAAAAATGTCAGTAGCAACACTCGAATGTGGGCACCATCAACATCTGCATCCGTCATGATGATAATCTTTCCGTACCGCAGCGCCGCCTCTTCTAATTCAGCCCCTTTTATTCCCAAGCCACATGCTGAAATCAAGCCTTGCAGCTCTCCGTTTTGATAAATTCGTGCTGGCGCAGCGCGTTCAATGTTCAATATCTTTCCTTTCAAAGGCAGAATAGCTTGAGTTCTTCGATCTCTTCCTTGCTTCGCACTGCCAGCTGCAGAGTCTCCCTCGACAATAAACAATTCGGTCTCAGAAAATGTGTTGGAAGAACAATCGGATAGTTTCCCTGGCATAACAGTAGACCCTAACAAACTTTTCTTGCGAACAACTTCTCTTGCTGCCTTGGCTGCTGCAGCCGCTGCCTGTGCCTGGCTTGCATTTTCAAACAACTTGTTCAAAATATCAGGATGAAAGTCAAAGAGTTTTGTCAATTCTCCTCCAAGTGCTGCTTCAACGGCTGGGCGTACTTCAGGATTACCAAGACGTCCTTTTGTTTGTCCTTCGAATTCTGGTTCGGACACGCTCACACTAATGATCGCCGTTAGTCCCTCTCGGACGAAGTCACCACCCAAGTTCGCATCACCGTCTTTGAGCTTCCCAGCGCGACGAGCGCATTGGTTAAGTGTACGCGTCAGACAGGATTTTAGCCCCTCAACGTGTGAGCCGCCGTCTCTTGTACGGATGTTGTTGACAAATGATAAAATTTGCTCATTGTAAGTGTTTTCAGAGTATCGAAGTGCTGCATCAATTGTGATGGGCGTCTGTGGAGCGTCCGGAGAGGAAGGGGTCACTTCAGCATGAAACAGAAGCGTGGAACCATCAGGAGAGAGTGACAACCCAAGAGCTTCCTTATCTTCATCTTTCTTGATTTTTCCTACTTTGCGCTTTGTCTTGGAGCCTGCAGATCCATCTCCAAACATAGGGGTTTTGCCCTTACACAACAGTTCTACGTATTCTGCCAATCCACCAGCATGATGAAATATTGTCACAACATTTGATCTATCCACACCCTTCTTTTTAGATGACGACCGCTTGTCTTGCATAGTCAATACTAATCCTGCATTCAAGTAAGCAATTTCATCAAAACGTAATGCCAACTTTGCAGCATCAAATGTAATATCTGGCTTGCCATTCATTCCCTTGAATACTGTAATGTCAGGCTTAAATGTAACAGTAGTACCCGATGTTCGCTGCGACGAAATTGTTTGCACAAGATTTGTCTTGTATTCCAAAGTTGTAGTTTCATCATCAAAAACACTTTCCTTCGTCTTAGATGCCGCCTTTTTCTTGGGCTTGGCTTTAGATTTGCCTTTACCTTTGGAGCTGGAATCATCATCATCATCATCATCGTCGTCGGCATCGTCGTCATCATCATCGCCCAACGACAAGGCTCCCTTGGAATCCTTAGTTTGAAAGATAACTCCATCCCACCGATTCTTGGATGCATCATTGTCAAAGTGAACATCTTGCAAACCTCCCACAGGAACACCCCTCTCAAATCTCATCATTTTTCGTTCCGTAGGATCACTCTTGTTCTTTCCAACTTTTCGATCCACATTCACAGTAACAAATTCACTAAGAGCATTGACGACACTAATTCCAACTCCATGTAATCCACCACTAACCTTGTAACCACTACCTTGTTGCGCATTATCGAATTTTCCACCCGCATGAAGGACGGTAAGTACAGTCTCCAAGGCAGAGATTTTCGTAGTGGGATGTAAATCTGTGGGAATGCCACGGCCATCATCTTCAATGGTACAACAGTTGCGTTTCTTTGCGGCGCCATCTTGACAGTCATCATCATCATCACAATCGTGTAAAACCATGTTAATTAGAGATGCATGACCTGCAAGCGCCTCATCAACGGAATTATCCAACACTTCATAAACGAGGTGATGCAGCCCATCAGGTCCAGTGCTGCCGATATACATCCCCGGTCGTTTGCGAACTGGCTCTAGACCAGAAAGGACGGTGATTTGGTTTGCAGAGTAGGCATCACTTGTGGTTTTGGATGTTGGACTGGATAGTCCATTGATGTCACTGGAAGTATCCTCGAGAGTTGCTGCAAGGAGTGCTGTTGTTTGGCTCGTCGCAACCAGTGTCGATTGTGATGGCGATGTGAAAGCGCCTGCAAACTGCGCTGATTTTCGATGACTAGCGATGGCAGCCAGCACCGCAAGTGACAGCTTCTGACGATGTCGTCGGGGTATTATCATGATTACGTTGCTGCAGGAGATGGATACGGTCTAGAACAGAGAAAGCTCGGCGTACATCATATGAATTGGGCGGCCGGATGTTCGTGATGGTCAAAAAATGATTAGTGTGTGTTGTATGTAGATAAAGGATAATAGTTTGTGATTTTTTTCTTGTGGTGATGAGTGATGATGAGTGATGATAAGCGGGAGCCACTCAAAGAGAAGTTGATGGTTATTCTCATCCCGATGACATAAGTATTCATATCGCTCACTGCAACCAATAACCTGGAGGATTATGGATGGGGGGCATTTAAAGGGGGGAGCCATCGTTTTTGAACGCCA